>LPNX010243573.1:131080-186355 GCA_001517045.1 Pseudotsuga menziesii | reverse complement strand
ACTAGCATCTTGATGTTTATTATCATCTTTCTTCTGGTTGTGCTGGTCTTTGATGGAGTCCCATGAAGCCCAACACTGATCTGATGTGTGCCCAGTCTTTTCGCAACATTTGCACTGCAAATCTGATCTTTTGTTTCTGCCCCCTCTGCCTCTGAAATTTCTTCTTCCTTGTCCTCTCTCTTTGCCGCAATCTCCCTTGGAAGGGTCTTTGGATTGGTCTTTGCCGGCAAGGGCAGCACCAATATTAGATGCCAAAGAGTGCATCTCTAATCTGGAAACTATAACTTACAGAATGCTTAGAAAAAGATATGGGATGCAGGTTTAGATTCCTGCTCCTTTACATATTACAATATGATTCTGCAGCCAATCATCCCTATCAAAACAATCTTGCAGCTGCTCTATATTTAATTTTGAAACTATATATCATTTCAATATCTATATTTCTTATGAAAATGATAATCTCTTTTTCAATAAACTCTGTGCACTATTCTACACAATGCAGGTCTAAGTCTCTGCAATAGCTTGTGGTGCTTACAAACAAAAAGTGGTAAACTCTGTCATTGTTGACAATTTGGCAGCAAGATATAATCCTAGCCTCTTAATCTCTAGTTCAGCACTTACAAAATCAAGGTATATAGAAGCATACTTAGCAACGAACACCAACAAAACAACATATATCAGTATTCAATGTAATATATATGTATGATCAGTCTTCAAACAAATAGATATGTGTGAGCTGTGTTCACCGGTCTTCACGCAGGCAGCTTTCATTCAATCTCCAACGCATAGATTTAGGGCAGAAATTAGGGTTTCTGCAGCATATATATGATCAACGCAAATATATATCTGATAGCAATACTAGATACCAATCCAGGCAGTCTCCAAGTCGCAGCAACAATTCTAGGAGGAATGGGCACCAATTTTCACCTTTACAAGGCTCGAAATCAAGCAGCTTTTCATTATCATACAGCAAACAGTCTTGTTATAATAACAAAAGCAAATCCTTTTTTTGTTATAAAAATAACAAACCATAGATACCAAATAGCTGTGAACAATCTTCGGCTATGATCCACCAACGCACTGTGAGCAAGCAAACAGTATTGGGAAAATATAAATAGCTGTGAACAATCTTCAAGCACCAACGCACAGCACCAACGCACAGCAGTATCACTAACGCTCTGAAATGGATACCAGCAACACGCAGCAGTATATAAATGGATACCAGCAGTCAGCAATATGTATCATGCAGCAAATGTATCCCACTTCTGACACCAAAGTATCGTTGCAGCATATAAATGATACCAGCAGTCAGCAATAAATTATATCAATAACCAGACACGATATAAATTATATCAGTACCAGCAATACGCCGATTTACAAAGGAACCAGACACGATCACGCCTGTAAACTGTATGCAATCTCCCTCTCCTTAGCACAAAACGCAGCAAGAATACAGCGTATATCTCAAATCAACGCAGTAAGACTCAACGTATATCTCAACGCAGTAAGACTCAACGTATATCTCAATACAGCAGTAAAAATACAGCTCATTGCAGCATATGAATCATATGAAAAGGTTCGACTTCAAAGTAAAGCCTACGCCTATCCACCACGCAAATGTATATAAATTATACTAATAGTCTCAGCAGTAAATTGAAGTAAATTGATACCAGCAGTATCACGCCTCCACGCCTCCACGTTCAGAGAGCACTCTTCAACGTATCATATTCACATTCTCCACATCAACACGCAGCCAGGAGGGTTTATGCAGCCAGGAGGGCGCATAAACTACCACATTCTCCAAATCAAGAGAGCAGTGGGCAATGAGCAGCAGCTCTGAAACAAATGGACGAAGGGCAGAATGTAGGTCTGGCACCCAGACTGCCAAGACTGACAATCAAACAGGAAGGAGTTATGCTCTGATACCACTTGTTGGTATAACTCCCAATTCGATCGTTTATTCAAATGCAAATGCCTGTATTTATACATTTCATGAGGCGGTTGATTACCAGCCTCTTCGCCTTCCTAGCTATTCATATTCCTATTATTTATTTACAATAATCCTGACGGATTATTCTAACAGATACAATCCCTCTTCATTCTCGAGGACCGAAGTAATCGAATTTGTTTTAGAAAAATTTCTTAAGATGATACAATCCCTATTCATTCTCGAGGACCGAAGTCACCAGATCACTTCAGGAAAAATGTCCAGGGATGATACAATCCCATTGCTACATCATTGCTCCCCTTTTCGAGAAAGGTCTTTCCGAACAACACCAAGCTTATATGAAAAGTGTTCAAACATTACCCAAGACAGAGGCTTTGTCAACACATTAGTGTTGAATCATCATCTTGTAACATCATCATCTGAGCCATCATCATCTACATCTTCAGTATGTGAATGCTGAACTACCATCATCTGTATCTCCAGTATGTGAATAATGAAAGCATAATCATCTATATATTTAGTATAGAAATACTGAAAGAATCATCACCTGCATATACAGTATGTAAAGACTGAATCCTCATCCATATCTTCAGTATGGGAATACTGAAACATCATCATATGTATCTTATCTCGTATTTAGAAATACCGGATTTCTATGTGCTTTGATGGAACACTAGGTTCTCTGTCATCTTTATAGAAATCTGGTTACCACATAGAATCACTGTGGTATCCAATAAACCTATAATCACCTCTGAATCCATATGGATTCACAACTAGAAGAGCAGGTTTCTATGTATTCTGCTTCAGCCATGCTAAGAGCAATACTGGACTATTTCCTGCTAAACCATGAAATCATAGCAGACCCAAGACAAAAGCATCCACTTGATGTGCTTTTCCTATATGAGACACTTCCAGCCCAATCTGCATCTGTATAGCCATACAATATGTAATCATGTTTTCCATCGTAGTATAGACCAAAGTCTATAGTCCCTTTCAGATATCTCATCACATGTTTTGCAGCTATCAGGTGAACAAGTCTAGGTTGAACTAGATACTGTTAGTAGGAATATTTCACCTTCTGCTGACATAAGCTATTCCTCTGGTCTGAATGGTTCAGATCCAGAACAAATGAACGACAAAGGATGAAGACCCTCCCTGGATATTGTAGATACCTGCAATGCCTGATTTGATAGTAAACCTATGTACCTGCAATCAGATTAAACATGCAAACACATCAAAGCTACCAAAACATAATCTATTAATCCATGTCAGTGACTAAGGAATCCAACAACATTTACATGTGAAATCAAACAACAACAGTAAAGTGGGACGAAAATCAGCTTTGCATTAAGATTAAAATGGAGAAGTTTACAACCAATTAAGCCTTGGTGTTGACATGCATCTCCATGAAACGAAAACTTTCATCCCCATAAGCTCCAACTTTTCTCTCTATGCTCTCCAATGGCTTGGGCCAAGTGGTCAATCCAACAGCATAACAATACTTCAATGGTTCTCCCCTTCAACCATGGACATGAGCTTGTATTTATAAGGCTCAATGGATAGGGATGATTGAGATATTTGTGGATGAGGTGGCCTCTAAGATCCTAGGATGGGGGATCTCGAGCTCAACTGACCCACAATGATAGGGATAAGGGAGGACACAAGGCTCATGATCTAGAAGCCTCGAGAATATTCTCTTTTTCCCATTTTACCCAAGGTACCACTTTTCTCCTTCTATGACAGAGTGGTTCAGGTAAGAAATGCTTATGGACCAAGGGCTATAAGCAGTGGCACCACTTATGGAAAATAGAAGAAAGGCGATGCGAGCAAGGAACCACTCATGGCTAATAAGGAAAGCACGGTACTGGGAATTTTCATGAAATATTGACAAACAACATGGGTTTCCACTCCAAGTGCTGAGATTCAGGGCAAGTAGGTATGTCAAAGGTCTTATCACATGATGATGATAGGATTTTGGTATAACAAGATGCCCCCAAAAGCATGAGTCTTAGAGGGATATGATAAACTAGAGCTTTGAGAGAACAAGTCGTTGCTACAAGGTGAAAATGTCAGCTCAAATGGAGCATGTTATCAAGTAGGCATCTGTAGTACATCAATATTTTGACTCATAAATGCAAGTAACCAACTAATGGCTATAGACCAATACATGGCAGATCCATGGGAGGAATAAACAAGCATGGCTACTAGAATACAACATAGATCATACAATGTAGATCTATGTCATACAGACGCAAATTTGAGCATAGCCACAACCATACAAATGTGTATCCATGCTAGACACACAAAAATCCATCGCAACTTGGGGAAAAGCAATGAGTGCTTTAAACAAATACCTAGGGTCTTCATCTCATCTTCCACAAGGTATGATTCTATCCATGCGATTACAATGATCTGAAGTTGAACATGGTAGAAACCACTTGATCACCAGTCAATGATGTGAACCATTAACAAGTGTGAGGGACGTCACCATTGATGTCAATGATTCCCAAGGTACTCTAGTACAATCTATTGAGTGTGAATAGATGTCCTGATGTCGAACACCCAGTCAATTCTATCGATCAAAGGCCAATGATGTGAACCTATGTTGAAAGCAAGAGAATCTATCATTAAGGCATATAGATCTCAAGGTACTAAATATTGTTTCTAAGACTATTTCCTAGATGATGAGCTGATGTCGACTGGGATAGTCTCATCAAAGGAGGGCCATGATGAGTCCCACATCAATGACACAAAACTCACAACATAGTTTTGGAATGATGTGAATGTAGTAACCATAGGACTGACTCAAAAGTACTGACACAAAGACTGTGTTGACTGCAGAGGTAAAACTTCTTCAAATCCCCTTTGAACATCAGGTGGCATGACAAAAAGACTTGGCAGCATGATTGAATGGGAAAAACACACAATGCGATAGTGGACAATGTATTCTTTTGAAATACTCAAAGGAGTGGCATGACTCATGAAAGTGGATTGTCACAGAGATCAGCTGAATACCCAATTGAATGACATGATGTGCAGACAAGTGCCATGTTCAAAGGTAATGACAAACTACTACCATTTATTTACAAAATGATTCCCTTCCCATTTCCCCCATCATGATCGATGAGTGCCTCTTTTCGGTTTTACGAGTTCAAAGAGGGTAACAAATACTCGGTATAGCTTGTCGGAAGACAAGTCCAGACTCATATATTTTATGAACCTAAGAGAGGAGGGGTTCATTCCCAAAATGGGTGTCTCAATGTTTAATTTAACGAGTCCAATGACAGAAAACTTGGTATCATTCATGTTTAGAGAGTCTAAACGATTATGGAAGAAGACTCCAAAGGGGTCCTTTTTCATATGATTTGGTCTCTAAAGCCCGAAAAAGTGTAAAATCATACCTTAGAGAACTCTTCCAGTCATGATTGGCTGGATTTTTCCTTTTTCATAAATAGTCCTATTCAAACTGAAAAAGAGATAACCTATTGTCGAATGGATGACTCTTCAAATTATTTAATGAGTCTGAAGAAGACAACATCGCTTGATGATCTTTTTGTATTTAAGGATCCTGAAAAGAGTTTAAAGAAGAATCCATTAGAATTTTTTCATGTTTGAATCAAGAGCATGAAAAAGTAATAAACTAAGCTCAAACCAATTTTCATGTTTTAACCAGAGCACGAAAAATGAAAAGTAAGCTCAACACCATATTACTGTTTTTAACAAGATCGAAGATCAGTTGAAAGAATGCTCAAAGATTGGTTTCATTTTTACACAAGCTTGAAACCAATGGGTAAATTATTCTTGAAAAATCCCATTAACATGATATACAGAGGTTAGAATCTTGCCCCCAACATGACTGCTAGAAAAGCCTACCCCTAAGATGGTTTCTAGGGGCTCGACATGCCCCCCAAGCTTCTTTTCGTCTGACAATTATTCTTCAATACCCAACCTAAAAACCTGGTTACTAATGTGAAAATGTTCACCAGGGGGGAAGGAAGAATGAGAATTGGGAAGGTGAAAATAAGGTTCAAGTTCTAACACTAAAGTGAAGACTCGACTCGAGGGAAGGGTGTTATAGCTGATTTTACCACACCTGGTGAATCACACTTATATGGCCTTCCCCTATCCCTTTGCAGACTCTTTGGACCCCATGGACCTTTATTATACCTTTGATGTTTCCAAGATCATCCCTAAAAACATGCTGAAATTGCTATACGCGACTTTTAAACCCTTTCTCGCGTATATACGTGGGTTTGACCCCCTAAACTGCGTGCATCGGGATGTGTGCAAAAGACCAAATTCTTTTGGAGTTTTCCTTGACATGGATCTGAATCACTTGTCTCTTGGCCTTCCATATGCCTTGAGATCACTCAGATTCAACCCTTCATTGCCCCATTGAAGAGATATATAAGGAACCCTTTGGATACATTGAAAATATATGTGAGAATTGAGAGCAAAGAAACTATAGTCCATTGTTGCCAAAACTTATGCTTGAGTCTGCATCCCTTTGTCCCTTGGAGCACTTTGGTGTTCTTCCCAAGCTTGCCTTTTGCTTGTGAGATTTTTATCGAGAGATGGAGGATTGAGGTGGTGGATGCCCAAGTGGGCGACTTAGTTTCTCCGATTCGCAGACATGCCGACAAAGGTTGTATTCATTGTAATATCTGATTTTATATTAATAGAAATATCTTTTCCTGTCCAATAATGTATTTTTGAATGAATATTTTATCCATGGATGATTTCAAATGCTTATACGTTGTTGATTAGATATGCTAGAGTAGATCTAACACCAAAATATATAGCATGCTTGTCTTGGTTACTGATTGTTGAGGAAGTAATTTATCAATTCAAGCTGGAGTTGGAAAGCTCAACGGGGATCTACTTCAACCGTCTGGAATAAGGTATGAGTTTGGATCCTTTAGTGTTAGATATTTGATTTCTCTTGCATATTGGAAAGGATTGATTTCTAGAGTCAAGCTGTCTATTGTGGTACCCCAAGCCATAGGAATTTCTCTCCATAACAGAATTGGTGACTCCACTTGGGAGTTCCTAGTAGTTGTCCTTTGGGGGTTTTCTATCAGTATTCAATGACTTTGAATTGCTCTTATTTCTCTGTTTTTGTGTTGGGTTTGGGGCCATGTATGCTTGGTAGTGTCTGATTGGTGTGAATTTTGTCTCAGCTTGTGTTTTTGCCTTTGTTTTTATGCACTTTTCTTCCTGTACACGAGTTTTTAACTCATAGTCATGTATATACGTTTCACTGATATATCCATGTACATACGTTGTTTTTCTGTGAACAGTCACGTATGCCCTTAGTTTTTCCTTCTAGAGGAAGATTGACGGTTGCTGGGTGAATTTTGATAATTGTTGAGTCTCCTTTGACACTGCTAGAGTCTGTATACACCTTTGTTTCTGACCAGAGACATTTTTTTTAGGGTAAATTTCTTTTCTAAGAATTTTCTTATCATTGCATTTTTTATTTTTTATTTTGGGATTAGTGCATTAGATTTATTTTACCTTAGTACTTTGTGTGATTCTTGTTTGAGTGTGCTTGCCAAGTCTGGGGGTATTAGAATCATTCTTTTGCTTTAGTATCTCACTTTTGTTTCAAAAAATCCAAAAATATTTGCTTATTTGCATCATTATGCATTGCATTTTTGCATTTTACATGGTACTTGCACTAGGTTTTGCTTTGAAGTATTAGTCAGGACTTCATATAGGAACGATTGCACTTATCATTTGAAGAAAAAAATTTCATTTCATGTAGTAGCATACCGTGTTTTCATTGGACATAATGCATTTTCATTGATTGTTAGATGTGCATTTTGCTTCATGTTGCATCGTAACACCATTAGTTGCACGACCATCTACCTCTTTTGAGTAATAAAGCCAAATAAAATGAACGCTTAATTAAAATGAATTACACTATTTTCTTTGATAGGGTACACCAACAAGAATAGGTTTTAGGGTCTTGTAATAGTTCATTGTCAGTAAATTCTCCAATACCACTAAACAACAACATGTATGTGTCTGTCCAGGTGAGAGTGTGAAATTCCTTGGTATAATTGGTGTTTCTCAGGATCCTCCTCTCAAAGGGGATTTAAACACGAGGCAGTGTGAGCGGTTATTGATGGAGATGACCCCTAGTCATAACTGAGTAGCACCGAATATATTTCCAAGATTTTATTTGTATCTGAGGGCTCTTTCAAGAGTTTCAAGCTTTGCTACCCTTCCCATGTGGTCAATCCTGCCTGCGACTTTCTGCCTGAGCATTGATTATATTGAGGTGACCTTAGTTTCCTTACCTAGGATATCGAGGGGGTGCTTTGCAGGGGTTATTCTGCAGGTGTCTTGGCCAAGTTGGGGTCAGACAACACAATCACTTTACGCATTGAAGCTAAGGGCCACAATAATTGGTTACATACCTCCACTTGTTGTGTATGGAAGTCTCAAGCCTCTCTTAGGAGAGACATACCTGCTTCATTTGGGAGCTCACTTATCCTACCCTTGATTGCTTTTGTTTGGATTTAGATTTTATTGGTGTATGCTCTGTGCACATTAGCTTTCTTAGGGTTTTCGTAATTAGAGAGTCCTTTATTTTTTTGAGTCATTGTGGATTCAGGTGCGCCTCCTCACCATTCGCATCATTTAGCAGGACTTCCGCCTTCTACCTCTCCTCCTCCTTTGGGAGAGAGAAACAGATGGTGCAGGTGGACTACTTCGCACATTGATTCACACACGATGGGAGATCGTGAATATGGTATTCCTAAGATTTCTTATCCACTTCGAGTGGATGAAAGGGAGTTTACTCCTACCTATGATCCTTCACCTAATATGCCTATAATTTCTAAGTTAGGTCCTATAATTTCTGAGATAGGTACTTTTCATGATAGACCTACTTACTCTAGCTATGATCCCCCATTCACGCATTGCCGATATGGAATGCTAGATGACGAGACTCATTATGAACTTTCGAGCACTAGTTATGGTAGTTATGGTATGTCTAGTATTCCCACACATGATATGGCATTTCATGTCGAATCGGAGTTTGAGCCTAACACTACGCCTGGGGGCATTTTTATTCCTTACCATGTGGAGAGGTTTGGGAGCATGAGTCATATTGCACCTTCCATCTCGGGGGTGGAAGCTACGTCACATATTTCTCCTAGAACTAGGGTTAGTGATCCTATTAGGATACCAGATCCAAGACGAGTGACTATAGGGAACACCACGTACATAATTTCACAGGTCCCTTCGTCCTCAGTTCCTTGTTCTTCGAATGTCATTCCTCCACCTCATTCATGTGGTCCTTCGGGTCGAAATGTCCCTATGAGTCATGTCCATAGTGCTGCTACTCACACAGTTGTGTCTCAAGTTCAAGTACCTCCTGTTGTTTTGGGGGGTTGTATCCCTACTTCTGGAGGTCATGTCATTACTTATGGAACCTACATTCTTACTTATGGAGTGTCTCATGGGACATATCATGGGATGTCTTCTGGACCTTATTATGGGACGCAGTATGGACACGGTTATTCACCTTATGGGTACAGGTATCAACAACCCACTTACTCTCCTAATTTTGGCTTTGTAGCCCCACATAGTCAAGGTACATCACATTATGGAGCTTCCATGCCACCCTACATGGGTCAAATGAGAGGAGGGCACTATGACCAAGGCCATGGTGGTTACGCTAATCAGACCTATGTGAATCAACACTATCAGGGAGCGGTGCATCGACCTACTCATCCTAGGCTCCCTTTCCTTGCAACGCTAAATCTTCTTGGCTTGTCAAAACTGACGAACGATCCTGTATCTCATGACGTGGCTTGGCCGGCTATCCCTACTAAGATTCCCTCAAACATACCCAAATTCAAGGGAAAACCTGGAGAGGATCCGAGCGAACATGTTACTACATTTCACCTATGGTGCTCTTCCAATTCCTTACACAAAGATTCAATCTGTTTAAGGTTGTTCCAACGCACCCTTATAGGGCATGACGTGAAATGGTATATGGAGTTACTTAAGGGGGCATTCACTTTGTTTGATGACCTAGCGATGACTTTTCTCAACCACTTCCAACTACCAGTGCATTATGATGTTGGTACAGAACTCTTTTTGACATTTTGGCAGGATAAAGCCATGCATATCTCAGACCATATCCAATAGTGGCATAGATAGAAGAGGTTGATTAAAGCCTTCATACCGCTGGAATTTCTCCTCGACTGGTTCCTTAAGTCGTTATTGCCTTATATAGCGAAGGATGTTTCTACATCCAGAGTTCAAAGTGAGGAACAAGCCATTTTTAGTGCATAGGAATTGGACTTGATTTATGCTCAATCCGGTTTGTTATATGAGATCATTCCCAATGCTCCACATTCTAGTTTCGACCCCAAAGTTAAACCTGGACCACATGCCGATGGAATTGTTGCTTGGGAAAGTGCTAAGCCTACGGATTTAGTTGTGCAATAGGTCAGTCAATTGTCGATAAAATAATATACTTCAGGACAAGCCACAGATTCATCTCAACCCACCCAAACGGTGAGTGTGCTTTCATTGCAATCGTCGGACTAGAAGGGTAACCAGCAACCCGGAAGGAATTTAAAGAAGGGTAAAAACAATCATAAGGGTGGGAATAGGAATGAAAATGCTAATACTAATGAGAAGAATGCCTGAAATGCTGGGGGGGACAAGCAATCTAAATGTAAGGTTAAATTTCCTTGAAATTTATGTAAGGATGATCACCTCACTTACTTGTGCCCTCGTATTGATGAAGCCTCGAGATTCTTAGTGCGGGGCCTAGTTGTGCTGACCAAACCTTTACCTCACAATCAAAACATGAACTTGAGGACCCATGATCAGTCTGGTGGTGATCAAGATTCATCGGAGGCTAGTGTCATGGTTGCATCAACATGGTGTGTGTTACAAAGGTTGTGACTCATGCGAAGGACTATGGTTCGTCACAACCCGACCCAAGAAAGGAACTTTAATCCACCAGGGACTCCTTTGCGTATTGAAAAACTTGTGGATAAAACTGAAGCTGCACCTCGCATTCTTAAGGGAGTCCTTAAGTGTTCAGGGAACAATATTAATGCCCGAGCCACCCAGAACTATTTTGTTGTCGAGGATTTGGGCCACACTCATTGTGCGATGTCTGCACTAGAAGTACTTCATAGTTTTCCTTCGCAAAGGAAGGCTTTGATTTCTAACCTTGGTGTGAATGATGATAACTCTTCCTTCATGATTAAATTTGAAACTGTGGGACTGCAGCCTTGCTTTCCTTACTATGTGTCTCTTTTGATTCATGTAGAATGTCTTAACATGACCATCAAGCACACTGTGATTGACGAAGGCACTACTGCTTCTGTGATGTCTTTATCATGTTGGAAGGGTTTAGGTTCCCCTGAGTTGTCTAAATCCAGTACCATGTTGACTGCTTTTGATGGGAGATCATTTAGGCCGCACGGGATCCTTCATTCCCTTAAGGTCCATTTGGGGGGGAAGACCATTGCGATAGAGGTCCAGGTGGTTGATGCGCTCCTTAACTATAATCTCTTGCTGGGTAGGAATTGGATGTACAGTATGCAAGCCATAGATTCTTCTCTATTTCGCATTGTATTCTTTCCATTTAATGGGAAGATAGTTATGGTTGATCAAATGTCATTCAAGAATCCGTCGGTTATTGCATCTTCAGGAGCTTCGATCCCGATTGTAGAACACTCTCTTGCAGCAACTGGGAGTATAGTTGTGGGCATGTATCCATCCCTTATGGGAAGGTTTAGTTGTCCTGCACCTATCCTTATGATAGGGTCTAGTTCCATTGAGGCTTCGACATCTATGAGATTGATGTCTTTTTGCACGTACCATATGTAATATCCTTGGATTCTTCCTACACTGAATACTTCGAGTGAGCCCATCGTGACAGACATGTCGTTGCCTGCAACTATGGTAGCTTATCAAGCTAATCTTGGGTGTGTTGTAGAGCCTAGTCCTTCCTCTTTGCGGATGGAGGAGGAGGACGCGTATGTGCTGCCTGCATGGGAAGTTCAATATTCTCACGTGCATGATTGCCTTGATAGTGTTTTTATTTTAGACGAAGTGATTATTGAGGCCATGTCAGGGGTTGAGCCACCTTGGGAAGAATTGCATCATAGATCTTATTTTCTTCTGGAGCTTGACCGCTTGGATCATGAGGACTTTAGGGAGGTTCTTAGTGAGAGAATTGATAGTCCCATGGTTCCATTAAGCTCTCCTGGTCTGATGGCTGATGGGAACATGGAAAATATATCTCCTACCATTCCTATCAATATCTCTCATGATCTTGAAAAGATTGAGAATGTCTATAATGGGGCAGAATGTTCCCATGCTGAGATTCAAGAGTACACCGAGCTGTTTAAATAATTTCATGATATATTTTCTTGGTCTTATGATGAAATGCCAGGTATCAACCCTTGCATTGTTGAACATGAGATTAAAACTTATCCTAATGATAAGCCTGTTCGACAACGTTTGCGTGCAGTGAATCCTACGAAAGCACCCGCGATTAAGGAAGAGATAGAAAAACTGTTGAAAGCTAGTTTTATCTATCCCATTCCCTTGATGGAGTGGGTTTCAAATCCTATTTCGGTGGATAAGAAGTAGGGAGTGATCCGTATATGCACTGATTTTTGTGACTTGAATCATGCCTGTCCTAAAGACAATTTCCCCACACCATTTATTAATCAAATTTTGGATGAGTGTGTGGGTAGCGAGGTTTTTTCCTTTATGGATGGATTTTCTGGATACAATCAGATACAAATTAAACATGAGGATCAACATAAGACTACCTTTATTTGTCCTTGGGGAACCTTTGCATATCGAAAGATGCCTTTTGGCCTTAATAACGCTGGAGCCACTTTTCAGTGGGCTATGACCTTGATCTTCCATGATCTCAAATCAATTATTGAAGTATTTTTGGATGACCTTGCTGCTCATTCTCATATGAGAATGTGTCATTCCTATCATTTGATATTAGTGTTCAAAAGGTGCCCTCATTATTTGGTCAGGTTGAATCCTCACAAGTATATCTTTTGCGTGAAGTCTGGTCACTTATTAAGGTGCATTGTCTCTAAGGAGGGTATAAGAGTCAACCCTTTGAAGGTAGAGAAAATACTTCAGTTGTCTCCCCCAGAAAACATTAGACATCTTCAATGTTTGCAAGGCATGGAAAACTTATTACGAAGATTGGTTGTCAACATTGCCAATTTGACTAGAGGCTTTATGCGTCTTTTGAAAAAGGACACCACCTTTTGTTGGGGTGAGAGAGCCCAGGAGTCCTTTGATGCGCTTAAACGAGGCTTAGCATCGCCCTCGGTGATTAGTCCACATGACCATAGCCGTGACTTTCTACTTTATGTGGCCGTGTCCATGGAGATGATTGGTATGGTTTTGGTTCAAGAGGATGAGGAGCTCCAAGAGCATGTCATGTACTACCTGAGCCGAAACCTTATTGATGTGGAAGTCCATTATTCCCATGTTGAGAAGGTTGAATTAGCTACCGTACATCCAGTTCAACGGTTGAGACATTATATTCTCCTTTTCCAAACCTTGGTTGTATCCCATGTAAATCTATTTCAATTCGTCCTCACTCAAAGGATGATTGGGGGAAATTATAATAAATGGATTGTCACCTTGCAAGAATTTGATCTCGAGTTTGTTTCGGCAAAATTGAAGAAATCGTTAATTTTTGCGGAGCTTATATCGGATTTTCCAAGTGAGGAGGAGGAGATGGTTTGTGAAGATACGTTTGTTGATGAGCACATATTCTTAATCTCAACTTTGGATCCATGGTATGGGGACATCACGGATATATTTACAAACATTGAAGGTCCCTACTCACCTCTCATGGGATGAGCGACGATGATTACATCACATATCCAAGAATTACCTCATAGTGGATAACACCTTGTACTGCCATGGGGTAGATTCCATTTTACATCGTTGTTTAACTCATGAAGAGGGTAAGCTTGTGCTGAATGATTTCCACGGAGGGGTGTGTGGTAGTCATTTATCTGGGCTTTCTACAGCCCAAAATATCTTAAGAGTGGGTTATTTTTGATTGTCGATCTTTAAATATTGTGTAGATGCGGTCAAGAAGTGCCACCCTTGCCAGGTGTTTGCACGGAATATGCGCTCACGACATGCACCATTACATCCCATCATCACCGCTGGTCCCTTCACTAAGTGGGGGCTTGATATCATGGATTGCAACCCAACTTCGGCTGGGGGCATCATCATATCATAGTGGCTGTTGACTACTTCACGAAATGGACTAAGGCTATGCTTACAGTTAAATTCGATGGTGAGACAGCCGCACACTTTGTATTCAACTAGATTATTACCCAGTTCGGTATTCCGAAGGAGCTTGTCACTGACCATGGAAAGCACTTTCAGAATCGTATGATGGAAGAGTTGGCCTCAAAGTTAGGGTACAAGCAAGAGAATTCCTCCTCTTACTACCCTCAAGAGAATGGACAGGTTGAAGCAGTGAACAAATCACTCAAATCCATTCTCCAACAAACCATTGCACAAAGAAATACTAATTGGCACATCATGTTATATCCTGCTTTGTGGGTTTATAGAACTGCTGTTAAGACTGCCACAAGTTTTTCTCCATATTAGCTTATACATGGCATGGATTCAGTATTGCTGGTTGAGTGCAAGATTCCTTCTTTGAATCTAGCCATAGAGCTCTTACTAGACACTTCCCCATTGGAGGAGCATTTGATCCACTTAGAGCAACTTGATGAGTAGTGCCAAGATGCCTTGGTGGCTCTAGAAGTGAATAAGCGTCGCGTTAAGGTCCAGTAGGATAAGTTTGTCCATCCAAGGAGGTTTAGTGAGGGAGATTTGGTCCTTTTGTGGGATCAACTAAAAGAACCCTTGAGGGTAGGAAATTTTAACCCCATGTGACGTGTTCCTTACATCGTGAAACATGTGTTAGAGAAGGGTGCTTATGAGTTAGTGGATTATGAGGGAACGACCTTGGCGGAGCTTAGAAATTAGCTCTATCTTAAAAATTACTATGCATGATTTTCAGCCAGGGATGAATATTGTATATTATTGTACAGTTTTGCATAGGTAGGTCTTTTCTTATGGTGATCAGGTTTGTGATTAGTTTTTGTTTCTTTTGGCAGATGTTAGTGGAATCTTCCACCTTCATAGGATTTTTGGATGGTGTGAGCCATCACACTCAATACTCGGCCTCTGTTGCTTGGGTGATTTATACTCCTACGGGTCAGGTATTGTCTTCAGGAGGCATACATGTTACAAGAATTAATAATCAAGTTGCTGACTCATATGCTAACTATGTGTTAGATTGGCATTTGTTTCATAGACAATAAGCTCATCACGAACATAAATTTTACACATGTAAATAAATAAATCGATCATCATAAAAGTTTTTTATAGACATCCAAAATGTGTTAATACATAGTGTCATAATACAAAAATGGGGCTCTCGAGCCACCAAACTATAAATACACGATAGTACAAAATGTATCACTCCCAGGTATCTAAGCCTATGGAGGAGTAGGGGGGTTGTGATCATGGAATGCCACCATGGATCTAGCTAGCCATCGAAATAGCCAAACCCATGCTCGTGGTACACCCACCACCTGGCACTGCATGGCCTCAGGAAAGTCCTCGACTTGTGCCATGTGTACCCTGTGTGTCAGTCTCACGAAGTTGGTATGGATGCTTTGGAGCATCTGCTCCACATCTACACCCGTGATGTCGTCTCCTCTTCCCCTCTGTCTATGATGAGGGAAGCCTTTAGGCTACCATGGTTCTACATTTGCATGCATATGGTAGATTTCATTATGTATTGTCACCCAAAAACATGTCTTTTGATTCCATATAATCAGAAAACACAAAAAATTAAACAAATTAAAATTTAAAAAAAAAAGAGGGTTGGGATTTGTTACCAATGTCACTGTATGCTGACCCTAGTGATAGCGGCATGTCGGGGTCTCCCCAAAAATATATCCCCGCATAGGGTTAATCATCAATGGCAACTATCTGTCGTCACCACCATGGAAAGAAATCAGTTGGATAGGGGTTGGAAACCCTACCTCCACCTAGTCTGTGCATCGCATCTTCCCAACGTTGTTGGGCCGAATCTCAAACCCCATGTAGAGGAACATAAAATCTAGGGTTCAATCCCGGAACACGCTCGAAGAAGAATGTGCTCAGTATGCTGCTGAAACTAAAGTTTTTCACCCTGCCCATCTTGCAGTCGCTGATCTGTTGTTTCATGTTGCTCAACAATGTCGTACTCCAATCATAAACCATGGGCCTCATGCACTCCACGGCATAGAACATCAATGGCTGTGAGGCCTGGTGGAGTGAGGATAGCCCCACTATCCTTCCCAGTGTCAGTAGAATGGCCTTTAGGCCTAGCACATGTATGGAGTTAGTTGGGATCTAACTCCCCACCTTATTCGTGTCTGGATAAGAGTACACTGCTATGTACTCATATATAGTCAGGCCACCTCCGAGCCCGCGACAGTGTAGGTTCACCACTTCCCCCCATTGGGAAAGTCTAGTAATAAAGTATATTTCCTCCACTTCTATGGTGAGGGACATTCCGTCTATCTGGAATCACTCTCAGTCTGGATCCCAGTAGTCTACTAACATCTGCACCAATCTTGGTTTGGCCCTTAAGCCACCAAGACACCAAAACTTGTAGAGCCCGCATGACTGCAAATCTTGTTGAGCCATTAGATTTTCCCTTACTGCCCCTTCTACATCACCGTGCTCACTTTCTCTCCATTCTAGGACCATCCTGCACATAAAATTTAAGTTTGGTCCATTAGAACACTTGAAAAACATTGAACGTGGGTGCATACGTGACTGTTTGCTGAATATCCACGTATGTACATGACTTTGAGGTCTTTTTACGTGTATATCCAGCCCTATACATGAAAAAATCCTTGATTTCTGCATGGGCTAAGGCGCGCATCTTAGATTGGCCTAGAATCCTAAATGTGACATGGAAATTGATAAAATTTGCATGAAAATGAAAGAGTAGGGAAAGGGTAAGTACCTGGAAAAAATGGGAGTGGATTCCGCCGACTAGATCTCCTGGAATTTGCTGTTGAAGTTCTGAGCTCAATTGGGTAAAAATTTCAAATGTTATATAATGTTTTGAATTTTTTACTATTTATAGAATTTTTGAAAATTTTTGAAAATTTTTACCCCCTTTTCTATAGTTTGGACCATTTCTAATCCTTTTGGACCATTTTTGGACTAATTTATGATGTAGGAGACCATTTTGAACATCATTTTGACCATTACTTTGACCCATTCGTGCCCATTATAGGTATGATGTTTAAACTGGCATATATGTTAGGTTCACCCCCATCTGCATCTTGCACGACCTTATGACTGTTTCATTATAGCCTTAGGTACGAACCCATTCTATTATGTCACGAAACCTTCTTGCTATTTTAGAAGTGGCATGATGTGAATGGTAGAGCTTGACCTTACATGGGTACCCTAGTTAGTGCCTTATTTGCATTTGGTGCCCATGCTGACATTTTGTCCCTTAGGGTGTGGGAGTCCATTGTATAGTATTGCTATGACATTTCGCAAGAGCCGCATACTCCTCTTGATCTTTTTCTGGCCTATTTCCCTCAGGACTCCCTTATGTCAAGTTGTAATTGCATTATCATGAGCTTTTGCCTGCCTTCTTGAGCCTTACACTGGCTTCCCTGACTTTGAGTTTCAGCCATATAGCTCGAGCTTGTCTCATGTCTAGCCATGCAGAGCCATCTTTTATATCCTTTGTAGCTTGATTCCCTATTTTACCAGGAGGGGAATTTCCCCTGAGTGTCTCTATCCTACACATGTATCCTTGCATTGAGCACAGGTATGTTCCACTGCTTGAAACTAGTTTGTTTTCCCATATGACACTCATCTCCTCCTAGTCTGTAACTATAAACCAATTTTATTCTTTTTCAAGCTTTTTAAGTATTTGAAAAAGTCCAAAAAAAAAATTTAAAAACCAAAAATCCAGATAAGGAAAGATGTTATTTTTGGCAGCTTTCGAGTCATGTAGCCTTCAAATAGAGCACTTTGTATCACATCCATTGGTTGGGTTTATAGTTTGACTTTAGGAGTTGTACTCAATTATCTGAGTTTATCTCCACCAACTGGTTAAGCTTCCAGTCCCTATGTAGCCTTTCCTGATGCCTCTTGTGCCACAGAGATGTCCCAGTTTTGTATATCGAGTCTATGCTGCCTACATTCAGTCACCATTTGTCATTATACTCTTGTTCGAAGGAAGTTTAAACCTGAGTCGACCATTCCTCAGTTATCTCAACTTTGCATGTCAGCCATTCCTAGTACAGTTACTAGTTCATGCACCTTATGATCGATTCCTTCCACATTATATAGCTTTGCTGAGTACCTCATGTTGGATGATGAGGGATGCCTTAATTCCCTCCTTCCAGTGGACTTCATCCCATCGACTTCAGATTATTTATTCTGGGATTGGCATCTAGAGTCATTTGTGAGTGCCTTGAGACTTGCAGTCATCAGTGGTAGGTTCTCTCACCATCAATAGTTCTTTGGGAATACATCAATGTCCCCTGATCGATGGATTCTCTCAAGTGTTCGACCTCAACACATTTATTCACACTTGTTAGTTTGCACTCTAGTACCTTGATTCCCATTATCATTATTGGTGGGTGATCTCCTGTCTATTAACGGTATACATCAATGACTGGTAATCAGACGATGGACTACTATGTTCGACCTTGACACCTCTATTCACATAGTAGGACATGTACTCGTAGCGGTTTGTGTAGAAGACCTTCCAAATTGGTGGAATCTCTTATATGATACCTCCTTGATCGTATCAGTGTTCATGCGATTTCAGCTCTCATGACTTGATTCCAGTGTATGTCAGACATGTCCAGCCATTATGGAGATCTTGATGCATTGTATATCTTCATCCAATATGGAGATCATGATCCTTTGTATATATTCATCATGGAGATTCTGATCTATGTATATTGTACATGGCAATGACCACTTATGCCATATTTTGCATCATGTCTGTTCATGGTCATTGTACTCTTATGTATCTGGGACTGCTATATGTATTTGCAGTTATATGCATAGTTGTATCATTGTACTATGCTGATTGGGTGGCTAGTCTTCCATTAGGTTCTTCATCACTCCACTTCTCAGATCGACTTATAATGCATTTCAGCCTTCGTATGACCCCTCTAACCTCACACATTAGGGGGCATCTGTTATAGCTGATTTTACCACACCTGGTGAATCACACTTATATGGCCTTCCCCTGTCCCTCTGCAGACTCTTTGGACCCCATGGACCTTTTTTATACCTTTGATGTTTCCAAGATCATCCCTAAAAACATGCTTAAATTTATATACGCCACTTTTAAACCCTTTCTCATGTATATACGTGGGTTTGACCCCTAAAACTATGTACATCGGGATGTGTGCAAAATGCCAAATTATTTTGGAGTTTTCCTCGACATGGATCCAACTCACTTGTCTCCTGGCCTTCCATATGCCTTTAGATCGCTCGGATTTGACCCTTCATTGCCCCATTGAAGAGATATATAAGGAACCCTTTGGATACATTGAAAATATATGTGAGAATTGAGAGCAAAGGAATTATAGTCCATTGTTGCAGGAACTTATGCTTGAGTTTGCATCCCTTTGTCCCTTGGAGCACTTTGGTGTTCTTCCCAAGCTTTCCTTTTTATTGAGCTTGCTATTGAGAGATGGAGGATTGAGGTGGTGGAGGCCCATGTGGGAGATTTAGTTTCTCTGATTGATAGACGTGCCGACAGAGGTTGTATTCATTGTAATCTCTAATTTTATATTAATAGAAATATCTTTTCCTATCCAATAATGTATGTTTAAATGAATATTTTATCCATGGAAGATTTCAAATGCTTATATGTTGTTTATTATATATTCTAGATTAGATATAACACCAATATATATAGCATGCTTGTCTTAGTTATTGATTGCTAAGGAAGTAATTTATCAATTCAAGCTGGAGTTGGAAATCTCAACATGGATCTACTTCAGCCGTCCGGAATAAGGTACGATTTTGGATCCTTTAGTGTTAGATATTTGATTTCTCTTGCATATTGGAAGGGATTAATTTTTGGAGTCAAGCTGTCTGTTGTGGTACCCCAAGCCATAGGAATTTCTCTCTGTAACAAAGGGGATCTATTTCATTTTTACACAAGCTTGAAATGGAAGGTAACTATGCTTGGAACATGGTTTCCTTTTTATGCAAGATTGAAACCAAAAGGTAAACTATGCTTAAGGAGATGCATTTCATTTTTTAATGAGCTTGACATAGAATGAAAACTTTGCTCACAAGCATCTGTTTCATTTTTTAACGAGCTTGACATAGAATGGGAACTATGCTCACAACATGGTTTCATTTTTATGCAAGCTTGAAACCAAAAGGGTAAACTATGCTTAAGGAGTGGTTTTATTTTTTAATGAGCTTGAAACCAAAAGTAAACTATGCTCTACACATGGTTTCATTTTTATGCAAGCTTGAAACCAAAAGGTAAACTATGCTTAAGGAGTGGTTTTACTTTTTAACGAGCTTGAAACAAAAAAGTAAACTATGCTCTACACATGGTTTCATTTTTATGCATGATTAAAACCAAAAGGTAAACTATGCTTAAGGAGTGGTTTTATTTTTTAACGAGCTTGAAACCAAAAGTAAACTATGCTTTAAAATATTCTCCTAACCAACATGATATCCAGAGGTTGGTAGGTCTCCCCCATTTCATAAAAGCTAGCAGATTAGCTCCATTATGATGTCCATAGACTAGAGCCATGCACCCCATTTTACCTATGATGGGAAGAATCTAACTAGAAGAAGGGGAAGGAACCACAAGAACGTGCGGCACATTCAGGGCAGTCTAATTACTAGGATTCATGTGATGGTTAGGTGTAACAAAAGAAAGCTGATCAATGGTCAAAATATTCCCATCATGGGGAAAATGCATAACTCTAAAGAGTGTGGACACAACATCCTTCATGGCATGAACATAATCACGTCCAAGGAGCATATTGAAATATAAAGGACCTTGGACCACCATAACATCAATACAGATAGTTTTCCCTCCTAATGTGATAGGAAAATAAGGAAAGGTCCCTAAAGGTTTAGTAGGTCTTCTATTAAAATCCAGTATCTAAACGGTGGCTGGCACAAGCTTAGGAGAACCTAAATCTTGCCAAGCAGTTGAGGATAGAATACTAATAGAAGCCCCTTCATCAACAATAGTGCGAAGTATCCGCCTAGTAGTAACATTCACAACTATCTATAAAGGAACACTCGAATGAAGATGAGACTTTGTTAGGTTACTCCATTCAAAGGAAATAACCTCACTACTCGCAGAGGGTTCTGTTGAAAAAGACAAAATTTTCTCTTGTTGAGAACAATTAGAACGAAGCATAAAAACTTGAGCAGGTTTCCATTCATTCTCTACTGGAAGAGAAGAACAAGATGAAGATTTGGTCAAAGAGACAACTTCAGTCTTAACACTCTCTGATGAAAGAGCAGGATCGGGTGGAAATGACATCAAATCGACCACTTCACTCTCCGAAGGAAGAGTGGGATCAATTATAAATGAAACTGAATTGATCACTTGGTCAACCAGCGAGGATTTGAGGGATAACTTACAATCACTTGTTGGAATCACCTATTGATGATCAGTAATATTTTCCAACCAATGCGAAGCTTCATCCATGCTTGGACAAAGAAAAGTACGATGCATTGCCTTGCATATCAAACAAGGATACAAGACTTTACCCTTACGACCTTTTACCAATGGGTCACTAGTTGAGGGAGTATCATCAACATGATGATCAGAGGTTGATGACACAGATGGTTTGGACCTTTTAGACCACTCTTCTTGTACACGGGAGAGATCAGGACTCTCCTTAAGAAGGTGGTCCCCCTTGCAAAGCTTACAAGGGAACTTGGGTTTTCTGAGTGTTCTCTTAGAATGGGAACCATCAAGAGTAGATGGTTGCTACTTTTTCTCTTTCTTATACTTCTTCTTCTTACCCTTCCCTTTCTTCTTCTTCTTATCCATATGACTACTAACCATAGAGCTTTGGTTAAGTGAAGAAGAAGAAAGGGATGAAGCAACAACTGATGAAGAAGGACAGGGATTAGGTTGAGGTCGATCCTCTCCTGAGGGAGAGGTGACATTTGAGACATTAGGTGTAATAGGAATTAGCAGATTAAAAATCCAGACTGGTAATCCTATAGTTAACCTAGGAAGATTTAAAATGGAAATAAAGGGAGGACCAATACCTTCACTTGGAGGGAATACAAAAGGTACACCTTGGAAAGGGACCTCTTGAGTGGTAGTCCCAGATGAGGATGCCATCTCCAAACTCTCTGATAACCCCTTAACTACCATGCACAAGCAAGTACTACTCAAACTAAAAGCAACAAAAAAACATCTGAAAGGAGTGGATAAGAGTAAGGAATCTCACAGGACAGGCCAAAAGGATAACTCATATGATTTGAGGATTCCTAAAAGGGTCTCTCGATATATGCAAGGTACGTGGAAGCTCAAATCGGTAGTAGTGTTGTCTAATGCATAACCATTGACAAGGGGCCTTCCTATATACAATCGAGTACGTGAAGTACCTTTCTATATACCTCAAGGGTACATGAAAGGCCGTTCAATATACTGACAGTATGTGGAAGAACTGCATGAGTCCCAGTATGTAATGCAGACAAGTAATGACAACTCCTATGCTTAACGACACCTAAACATGTCTCTAAGTTATCACTCAAATTGCTAAAAGTTTTAACCTAGTACTACCGTTAATTTTATCTTATGCATTTAGGTGGAACCATGGAGTGAAAAATTGAAATTAAAGAATATGCACACTAATCTATATGACAGTGCAAGTTTTCCTCTTCAATGAAATTCTACCTAAGAGTGGGAGAGAGATTTACTTTTCTTCCCAAAAATGCACACCCAAATGCAAATGTAATTCTACCTTTTCAAACAAAAAGTGAAATATCAATGCATGCCAAACAATCTTCAAAGAAAATAAGAAAGAGATCTAGAGAACATCAAACATAAATAAACCAAAAATGTTTCCTATCTTTTCATGCTTGAAAAAGATGCATAAAAACTTAATGGAAAGACGATTTCACTAACATTTCCAAACAAAAACTAACTCTAATGCACGCAAAGTTGAAAAGAAATATATCTTCTTGATGAAATTAAGATCTAGAATTTCAAGAAATCATGCACAAAACAAGAATAAAATCATTCAACGACACTTGAGAATAAAGCAAAGGAGAGAAAAAACTAAAAATTCTCTTTGAAATAGACAAGGAAACGAAGAACCAATCTTTCCTACCAAGCACTGAAAAAATCAGCATGCAAAAGGAAACAAGAATCACCCCAAGAAAAGAAAGACTCAAAACAACATGGATCACATATGCATTCCAAGTCCAAAACAAACCAAATCCTACACATGAAAATGAAATGTATATTTCCTATTCCAATGAATAATATCTATAGAAAAGAGAAAGAGGTTTCAAGCAAAGAAAATAATGCAAACTCCAATGCAAGAAACATAAACTCTCTTTGAATGCAAAAATAATACAAAAATCAAAGCAACTGTAGAATATACGATTCATGGCCCCTCTTGGCCATGAGGGAGCATTTGTTTTTCAAAAATACACTTCATTTTCATCAAAAAGTAAGCCAAAAACACACAAAAATGAAAATACAAAATCTGGAAGAGGGCCTACCTGGCACCGCGTAGATAAAGCTGCTAACAAGAGGTTTTGAGGTAGAACCGCTCCTTGCTCACTAGATTCAGGTGGTGGCACCACGTATTGCTAACTGAACTCAGGCAGTGGCATCACTCCTCGCCAATAGGACATGTATGGTTCCCTGTGTAAATCCAAAACATCAAGGAGAATGATAGATCAAGTCAGAAAATACCAGATCAAGGTAAAATCTGATAGATTGAGAATAAAAAAGAGCATAAAAGGGCAAAATAATTCAGATCTAGACAGATCTGGAAGTTTCAAACCAAAATCCACTTATTCAGATGGTAGATCTGACAAAAGAGAGTTAAAGAAGGAGCCTAGTTTCGAACAAGAGTTGAAGAACTGAGGAATATTAGATCAACTGATACATACATTCATTCCCCAGTGGAGTCACCAGATTTGTTAGCTGGAATATTTCACCTTCTGCAAACAAAAGCTGTTCCTCTGGTTTGAATGGTTCAGATCCAGAACAAATGAATGACAAAGGATGAAGACCCTCCATGGATATCATAGATACCTAGAATGCCTGCTTCGATAGTAAACCTGTGTACATGCAATTAGATTAAACATGTAAACACATAAAATCTACCAGAACATAATCTATTAAGCCATGTCAGTGACTAAGGAATCTAACAACATTTACATGTGAAATCAAACAACAACATTAAAGTGGGAGAGAAATCAGCTTTGCATTAAGATTAAAATGGAGAAGCTTACAACCAATTAAGCCTTAGTGTTGACATGCATCTCCATGAAACCAAAAATTTCATCCCCATAAGCTCCAACTTTACTCTCTATGCTCTCCAATGGCTTGGGCCAAGTGGTCAATCAAACAGCATAATAATGCTTCAATGGTTCTCGCCCTCAACCATGGACATGAGCTTGTATTTGTAAGGCTCAATGGATAAGGATGGTTGAGAGATTTGTGGATGAGGTGGCCTCTAAGATCCTAGGATGGGGGATCTTGAGCTCAACTAACCCACAATGATAGGGATAAGGGAGGACACAAGGTTCATGATCTAGAAGCCTCGAGAATCTTCTCTTTTTCCCATTTTACCCAAGGTACCACTTTTCTCCTTCTATGATAGAGCGGTTCAGGTAAGAAATGCTTATGGACCAAGGGCTATAAGCGGTGGCACCACTTATGGAAATTATAAGAAAGGTGATGCGAGCAAGGAACCGCTCATGGCTAACAAGGAAAGTGCAGTACTGGGAATTTTCATGAAAGATTGACAAACAACATGGGTTTCCACTCCAAGTGCTAAGATTCAGGGAAAGTAGGTATGTCAAAGGTCTTATCACATGATCATGATAGGATTTTGGTATAACATATACTGATTCAAGGTGTTCACAACAAAACAAATGTCTGGTCTGGTATTTGTTAGATACATCAACAACCCAATAATATGTCTGTATTGAGACACAACCACTAAATCTGATGAGTCATCAGCTAACAACTTCAGTTGGAATCCATGGGTGTGGACATGGCTTTACATTCCAACATATCAAATATTTTCAAAATTTCCACTGCATACTTTGCTTGATTGATAAAGGTTCCTTCTAAGTTATTGCATACTTTCAGACTGAGGAAATAAAGCACCAATCGAATATATTTCCATCTCAAATTCTTTAGTGAGCTTCTTCTTGCAATATGTGATCTGTTTCTCATTCCATGTTGGAAATAGGACATCCATATATAATAATAGTATGATAGGTTCATCTTCTATAACCTTGAAGTAAAGGTTAGGATCGAATTTACTCTTGGTAAATTCCAAGCTCATCAAGAAACAAGAAACTATGTATCCTTCCATACCAAGCTCTAGGAGCTTGCTTAAGGCCATACATGGCCTTCTTCAACTTGCATACGTGAGTCTGTCTATCTTAAAATTCAAATCCTTATGGTTGCTTGATGTAAACCTCTTCCTCAATCATACCATTCAGGAAGGTTGTCTTTACATCCATCTGGTATAGATTCGACTTCATCATGGAAGCAGGTGCCATGATCGTTCTGCTGGAAGAGTACCTTTCTTCCTAGAGAAAGTGTCTCTTCATAATCAATTCTCTCTCTCTGAGAGAATCCTCTAGCCACAAATATTGCCTTCCATCAACAACATGTTTTGTCTTGCAAGTTCACTTGGAAGATACCATGCTCTTTCTTTCTGGTTTGGTTACTATATCCCAAACATCATTTTGGTATTCTTCAATCATTTTTTTAGGTCATCAACATATCCTTGTCTTCTGCATTCAACCTTGAAGGTTTGGACCCACTTTACTCTTGGTCAAGTCTCGGTCTATTAGGAACCTGTCCATCATATCGTACCATGTTGAAATTAGATATCTTCTATAGTCACTCCCCCTGAAGGGGATCATCATCTTCCCTATTCATTCTGTACTGGAGTGACAGGTAGCATTCTATGCTACTATGTATCTATCTTAGTTTACTAAGATCCCTTTATCTTGAAGTTTGTTGAAAAGTTCCTCATGCACCCATCTGTGAGCTTGTTGTCTTTTGTAGGTTTCCATCTTCAGCCTTGTAGCAAAGGTTAACATATCATCACTCTAGGTGATCTGTCAATATCCTGGATGTGCTTTTCTATGGGTTCCTTCTGATCTTGTACAAAGCATATTATGTACAGGTGGTTATCTGCTTGATATATACCTTTGTTGGAGAAATGTGTCTAGTCAATAGAGTATATCATGCCATAGTGTATTCTTTCTGAGGAAAACCATGAACCTTGATTTGTACAATGTTCTTGTAAATTCATATGGAAGAAACTAAGGAATTGCCTTCATGTCTCGAAACCATATCGTAGACATCATTCCCCATGATCAACTGTTACTCTTTGATCATAGATTCTTTAATAGTCAGAAAGGTTAGCATCAATGATGTCACCCAACTGTTTTACACAACTAAAGTGTGTTTGAGGCCTCTTGGAATTTTTGCCATAGTTTTCTTCATCTTGAGTTATCTCTTGTACCCAAGGTCTTCATATTTCGAGGTGGATCTACCGCTCTATGAAGCTCTTTCTTCTGTCACGATGTATCTGACCCTGGGAGCTTCAAATTCATGTTGATTGGAGTGAATCTTGAATTGTCATCACTTGTTCTTCGAAACAAGTCTCATACTTCTTTTCTTGTAGGAGGTTGTACAGGACGTTTCCTACAAGTCAAATGCACCATTTGCATGGTTAGAACTATTTTATAAAACAAATGCATAACAAAAAATTCCTATGCATCATGCAAATATTTAGCCAATACAACATTAATCCATATCTCATGAAGAATTTCTAGATGCCTTCCATCTCTACCATAACATCATTGAGATTGTGCACTGATCCAATATGTCAGCAAAGAGGTTTCATTCTAGATAAGTAGAAATGGAGATTTGTATAGAACCATGAGCTACTTACCCATCACATGCATATTAGTAGTATACTATCATTAATGCAAACATTCTATCATGCATAACACATCAACTGAATATAAAACAATATGATGAAATGACAATTGAATACTTATGTTTTATTCGTTTTGATGGCTAGACTCCTTCTTAACCCTTATGCTTCATCATATTCTTCATTCATGACCTCATAATTTCTTATCCAAATGCTAAGATGCATAAGAGGTTCTTCAAGAATTGAGTTCTTCATATTCCTCATTGCTTGAGGGATATTCTTTGAATTGTGAGTGCTTGATCTTCAGTTGCTCCCATCTTCTCTTCTTGTGTAAGGATTTAGCCTCATTTCCCTTTGGAAATGGAACCTCTCCACTTATGTAGGTGTCTGATTCATTTTCTTCAAGAACCAGTGAAATCCTATGATTCCATGCTCGAAAGTCTCCAGCTTCAACAAGATTGTCATCAATTTGGGGTGCTAGGTCATTTTGAAATGAGAACCTCAAATGTAAATGGAAAAAGATTAGATCTTACCGATTTAAGGTGTTCGTCTTGGTTCCAATTCTGGATGATCTAGGGTTTTCCAGAGAAATTGTAATTTTCAAAACTTGGAATATTTTAGATATTATTGGATAGAAATATGTGCCTCATCAAGGATATCTGAGCAGCATATTCATTTTCCCAAAACTATGATCAGAATTGGAAAATATCTTATGCCCTATTTTCCTTTAGTTTCTTTTGCAAAATGCCTGATATTGTTTTTTTGGTATCTCCAAAATTACTGCTCGTATGTTTCTAAAATTTCATACTAAGGTATCCTCATCTGTCCTCTGTCCAACACTATAGGTTTTATCAGAATTGGTTTCACCAGTTGGGACTTATGAGCGTTTTACCAAGGTGACTTATTTCAGGACTGTTCAAAATATAAAACTTGTACGAATTTCCACGTGTCACTAGTTCATCTTTGGGGTCTAAAATGTTTACTAGAGAAAGTATAGTCTGTCTCCTTTTTGGAACATCTTGTGAATTTTCATTTGGACCTTCGTATCCCAAGATATATAAATTCTTCATATGTCACTTGTTTAAGGTTGAATCCTGGGAGAGGCTGAAACACTAACTTGGAGGAATCATATCTCCCATAATATAGCGAATATGAGGTTGAAACTTTTACACAATGCACATCAAGAATTTATCTTTGGCCTGTGAAAGTTTCATATCCCGAGTCTTATCCAATCTCTATATATGGAGAATATACCAAAACTACTAGTTTTAGTATTTTAGGCTTTTCAAGCATGAAACCCTAATATTCAATAGTTGTAGTTGTAGCGCTGTTTCGGATGCAAAATGACTTCTTTGAGGGTGGCTATGATACCATGTTGAGTTTTTAATGTTTATATCATATATTAAAACATTTAGCTTCATAACATCATAACCATAAGCCAAAAGGTCATTGAAATATAGACAAGCACAACCCCACAAAAAATAACACAAAGATTTATCCTGGGATATTCCTAATGGGAAAAAAACCAGCAAAAGCTTCCTCAATATAGATGCCCCAAAAGATAAAAGGTAAAACCCAAAATTGATCCTCCTCCTTCTCAATATATAGCTCTTTCTCTCTCTCTCTCTCTCTCTCTCTCTCTCTCTCTCTTATGCACTACACAAGTGAGCGTGTGTCTCAAATGGGAGGCACCTCACTCTATTTATATTCTTTCGTTCACTTGACATTTAACCCAGTTATGTAGGATCAGGAAAACTTAACTCAGTTATGTAGGCTCGAGTAGACATAATTGGGATAACTTAATATAATAATATATTCCAGAGGGTACACATGACTCAAATTACGATGGAGGGGACTTCCTCATGACTCTTATCAATTCTCCCAATAGGAACATTGGGGTACAAACAAATACAAGTGATTCTCCCGATAGGAACATCGAGGACCAATAAAATAGACATTTAGAATTTAGGTTGCGAAGGAAGAAAAGGGACCAATACAGAAGGATAGGACCTGTGCTAGATGGATGAAAGGTGAGCTTGCAAGTGTGCAGGTGGGTAACGGCCAGAAATCGACAAGTCAAGAAGATCGTGACTGCTAAAGATGGCATAATCTAGCAGACAACGGATGTATGAAGGAATATTTGTAAGTCAGGCCGATAGTGCCTTGTGTTAGTCCATGACATCTTGTAACCATTTTTTACGGCTGAATACAACCTCTAACAGATGAGCAGTATGTAGTCAACCCTGCGTGGTCCTGTAGAAGTTATAAATAGGAAGAACCCACTATGTATTAGGGTTGTTCATTGTATTTTGGTTGGTTGTTGGTAATTCATCATTGATGTTTTTTCTGATTGGTTATGCATTTACCAAGTCACTCAGTTTTGTTAAGGAAGCTAGAGTTAGAGGGAAGAGAGACTCAGAGAAGAGTCTGGTAGCAGTAGAAGGCTATTGAGGTATAGATATCGCAGATGTCTACACATACCGCTAGAAGTAGAAGGAATCTGTAGCTGAGTGCACAGATAGTAGGTAGAAGATTCAATCTAGGTTGTGTGTAGATCAGTAGGAGTAGATAGAATAAAGAACCATACAGAATGAGAGAAAGAAGATTGAGTCAGAAAGACATATCATAAGATCAGTCTGCAGGTCATAGACTGGAAGGTGCTATATCCATTTCTCATGCCAGATGAAGAGCACCTTGGTGGTTTTTCCCAGATGGGTTTCCATGTTATTTATTGTGTTGAATGATTGATTGATGTTGAATGTTTATGTGAATGTCAAGTATTTTCTTACTATAAGTTGATGAGTTATTGTTGAATGTATGACACCATATTATTAATCAGTGAATGATTGATTGTTAAAGCATTGCTGAAATGTGTGAATAAGATTATAGTTAATTTCCTAAGTAAAAGCATAAGTCACACGTTGTCTGTCAGTACAAGGAATCAATTGTGTCACACCAGGTGCGTCAGTTGTTAATATTAGGGATAGGGTTGTGTCATGCGGGTGCTATCATATAATTGTGCCTAGTCGCGCAGTAATAAACTCCATCGTCCTATTGAATTCATCGAGTGCCTTGGTCGTGCACCAAGGGACTATAATCCCTCGCTAACTGTGGAAACATGGTTCTAGAAGTTACCCATTAGATATATCGGGTGAGACTGTGCCTACCTCGCAGGTGTTTCTGACTGAGATTGCTCTGTCGGGCCGATGTCTTCTGGTGTCTTGTTGGTATTATGTTGTTATTGAACTACAAGTTGAGACAAGAAGGAGAAAGAGGCCAAAAAATGGTTATGTTTCCAGGACCCTTAATCATTTGAGTCGAGGGAAATGTTGTGGCATCCGATGAAGAAAGAGATAGAGGACTAGATGGAGTCTAAGATGCTAGTATTCGTGCAAGAAGAGAGTGCAGGATCATGATTGAGTGCATAAAATTGGGTATATGAGTATATATACTCTAATATCCATGATATTTTGAAGAGTTCCCTATTATACTGCACATGTGTTTGTCAAGATTGGCGACTAGATAGAAAAATTTCCAGAGAAGAGAAGTTGTCGAATGTAATTACCAGTTGGTTCATGAGGTAACCAGTGTAAGTAACACCATCTCTAGAGATGTTGATTTTTGGGTTAACAGTATCTTGCAAGGATATATTACTGATTTTTTAGTAGACACTATAACCTCCTATAGTGAGTTTGAAAGAAATTTTTTCCAAGGACCCCGAAGAAGATATTTTCTCTATATCAGTACATGGATTAAGATGCTTATCTATGAGAAGGGTATCTTGCAATTGAGTAGTTGAGTCACATACCCGGGATGGAGGCTATGTAGAAGACAAACTATTAAGAAAATGGGAAAGGGTGAGTTGAGATGTTCCCTAGAAGTTCGATTCCTAATGAGTGGAAGGAGATTTAGATCAGGGAAAAAAATAAAGACTGAAAGAGGGTGAAGAAATCCTAGTCTGTTTGAAGAGAGTGAGCACAAACTTTGATCACAAGAAGATGAAGAGTCTTGCGATGAAGAGGAGGACTATAGCCTGATATCGAAAGAAGCAGAGGAATTAGAGGAATCTGTGGAGACACCAAGGTCAGGACGCAACTATATCACACTAGGAATATCACCAGAGGAAATATCTAGAGTCTCATCCCCAAAATGGATTGCTAATACTGATAGTGTTGGTACTACGACTAGCAAGAAAGAGGGCTCACCCCCTTTGAATCCCTTACTAGAGGACCCTGATGCCAACTCAATGGCTAGGATGGATATTCGGTTACCTACATTCAATGGGAATGGAACAGAAGACCCAGAGCAACATTGGTTCCTCTGTGAAGTTGTTTGGATGGTTTTCTTAGTCCATAACGGGGACATAAGAAAAGCACAGAGGATCACAACTCTAAGGGGTCATGCGCTAGATTGGTTTATGAAGTTTTGTATTGCATTGGAAAGAACTCTGCAGAAGACTCTTGATGAGATATGAGCTGTAATGATCTTTGAGTTTAGAAAACCTAAATCAGATTCGTAGTGCATTACAGAGATTAAAGAGATAAAGCAAACACCAACAGAATCATTATTGGATTTTGACCAATGGCTTAAAACTTTTATGGCCAAAATGAGTTTCCAAATGTCAGATGTCCAACATAAAGAGTGGTTTATTGTTGCGCTATTACCACACATCTGAGGGCCATTGATGCAGCAAAAGATTGAGTCATAGACAAAAGCGCTAGAGTTGGAAATGAAGTTAGAAGCCTCACCAATTGATGACGATGTTGTAGGAATGGTGCAGATTCAGTCACAGCTAGATAATCTAACGATACAGCTGCAGGACATCAAGAAAGGTAAGGAAGCATAAGAATATTGATGGTGCACGAAATGTAGAATGAACAAACACACCAAGGATAATTGTCCGAGCTTCATGAGTTATGTCTCATCCGGTGCACCAAACCCATTAAATGGCCATGGACTACCCTGGTGTCACATATTCCAGTCTAGAGGGCATCATGACAAGGAGTGTTTATATTTACAAAAGGTTGTAAGTACCCCAACGAACCTCTTTTGTAAATCTTGTAAGTCAGTAGACCATGAGGAGAAAGATTGCAGAGCATACCAGCTCTTGAAGGAAAATACCACCAATACTTATTTAATGAAAAATGTGGGGCATGTTCAGGCTGAACCGACGTAAGCATCATATCGGCTTGTGTAGTTTCAACCCAATCAGTATCAGAACTAGTATCAGCATCAATATGCACCTCAACAGCCATACGTGCAACAAAATCACTACCAGCCACACTACCAGCAGAATCAGTACCTGCCACAACAACCACACCCGCAGGAAAGGGGTGGTGGAAACTTCAGAGGAAGAGGTGGAGGAGGAGGTTTTTGTAGAGGAAGAGTTCAAGTTACATGCTATGACTGTGGAAAACTAGGTCACTATGCCAGATATTTCTTAGAACCTGCAAAGACATGTTCATACTGTAAGGGACAGGACCATAATGTGGAGCAATGTCCTCATTTGATCAAAAAATGGAAAGCAAGGACTATTGCAGGGCCTAACCCTACGCAGAACCAAGATCCCAACATGAACATTCAGATGATTGGGGATAAACCACGAGATTCGAATGTCGCCATCGTAACATTACGAGGTGTTGTGAACGGATATGATTAGGATAAACCACAAGAACAACTACAGCCACAGGTATGACCTGCGACAAAGACGAAGGTGTCATTCGGCATCCAAAAATAAAAGGAAGTATTCTTGGACGTGTGACCAGAGCTTGTGGGTCCAGCAGAACCATCGAATCAAAATAAGTCAGGGAGATGCCTGAACGATTTCAGCACATATTCCAAAAGAATGTCCCACAAAAGGTTAGTAAGCTCAAATCCTTTTTGTCAAGTTGCTTAATGCTAATAAAAGATAAATATGTTATTGCATACCTACAAGAAATGATAGAAGAGACACCCATAGAACCCCGACCTAAAAACAAGGTTAACCAAGTGAGAAATAAATTTAAAATTGGGCACGAGTTAAGAATGACTACGTAGATAGGTGACTATGACATGGATTACATCATCTTAGAACTGGGGTCTGATGTCAATATTTTGACTCGACAAAGTTGGGAAAGTATGGGAAATACCCACTTGGACTAGTCCCCTATCCAGCTGCAACTTGCAAATCAGGCGAAGGTCCTACCCATTGGTCTGTTGAGTTAGATCCATGTTGACATTGAAGGGTTTCGCACATTTGTAGACTTTGAGTTCATTAACATTGTTTATGACACAAATCCATATCCTGCATTGCTGGGGATATATTGGGCTATAGACAACTAGACCATTATAAACTTCAAGAAAAGGATCCTCTCATTCGAGGATAGTGAGATGAGAGTGGTGTCACCAATTGATCTATCAGAGGGACAGAGATACATTGAGCCTATATACAATGATGGATAGGTTGAATACCTCGACCAGATCTACAATGTCTCTGCATTACAAGAAGACTACATAAATCCAACAGTAGATGGAAACCTAAGTTGGAAGAGTTATAGCTCCTACACATCCGACTCATGGGAAGCTTTGGAGAATTGGAAAAACATGCTACATGAATTTTCTATGAGGAGGTGCACAAGAGTTACAAGGTTCGTGCCATAGGTGGAGAATGAGCTACGAGAGCTACCCACCTATGAGGGTTTACCTAAATTTTTGACCTTCTTAACTAAGTTTGAAGAAATTGTAATGGAATCACAATGCTTATCGACACTAGATCATGCACTAATAGCTATGCCTGCTAGATGGTGAGGTGTGCATAAGAAGTCTATAACAGATTGGTAACAATGTAGAAGTTTGATGAATTCAGATTTGGTGAAGAAGTCTCCCTCATCAATCACAAGTATTCAGGTTTGGAAAACCCCATTGAACATCTTAACCATTTTCACACGGTATTTTCCAAATATCCACGATAGGAGTGGGTCCATCATTTCATACATACATTGGAAATGACATCTGGAAACTGGTACGCATCTATGGAATTGCAGAAAGGAACTCAGGATTGGGAAGGGCTAGCTAAGAATTTCACACACACATTCAAATTTGTTGATGAGCACCCTATAGTGGATGCTACGCTTCAAATGATAAAGGAGAAGATATTCGTTGAAATCCTTGTTGAAGAGTCCAACTCTCGCTAGTACAGTACGACCATTCATCAATGGATGGCTTGTTATAATCTAGTCGGAGACCCAGATGATGATCTGACTAACATAAACATATCGTAGTCCGAGGGCACATGCAAGGTAGAAGGGAGTGGTATTTCAAGTGACCCGTTCCTTAGGCCATTGAAAATCAAGAAGGTAAACATTGGGTAGCCTAAGAACTGGAAGTTCGCCAATATAGGAGATTATTGGGATGAAGAGACTGTCATGAAGATCATAGATTTTCTGCATGAATATCAAAACCTATTCCCTACCAGCTTCTTAGAGATGAAGGGGATAGTGGGAGAGCTAGGGGAGATGAAAATACCCCTACAACCAGATGCTAAACCTAGTAAGCAGCGACCATATAGGATGAACCCCAAGTATAAGGAAAGGGTCAAAGTAGAATTAGATCACATGCTCAATGCAGGAATCATTGAACCTATTGAGGAGTTAGAGTGGATAATCCCTACAGTGATCCAAGATAAGAAAACAACAGGAGAATTAAGGATCTGTGTCGACCTGAGGAAGTTGAATGATGCATGCTTTCACAATCCATTCCCAACACTATTTACAGATGAAGTACTTGAAAGCATCAGAGGGAAAGAGATGTATTCATTCACTAATGGATTCTCTGGCTACCATCAAGTTAGAATTGAGAAGGAGGATTTCCACAAAACAACCTTCATCACCGAATGGGGATGCTACCAATATATGGTAATGCCCTTTGGACTCAAGAATGCACCTGTTATTTTTTCTAGAATAGTAATCTCTGCTTTTAAAGATTTTATTCATAAATTTCTTGAATTCTACTTTGACGATTGGACTATGTTTGGTATAGTAAGAAACCATATTGAGAGTTTGTGCATGATGCTAGGCCGTTGTCACCAGTATCAGATCGCGCTTAATTCTAAAAAGTGTATATTTTATGCAACATTTGGTGTACTTTTGGGTCATGTTATATGTCGCGACAATATTTTGGTCGATCCAGCAAATATTGCTATCATTCTCGACTTACCACTTCCTACATTAGTCACACAACTCAGATCAATGCTAGGACACAGATGTTACTATATGAAGTTCATTAGAGGATATGCAATGATCACTGCACCTATGGAGAAACTATTGAAAAAATACGTAAAGTTTTAATGGACAACATCTTGCCAAGAAATATTGGATAAATTGAAGACATCAATGGCAACTGTGCAAATACTTGTATTTCTGGACTGGAAGAAGGAATTTCATGTGCATTTCAACGCATCGTCTTTTGCGCTTGGCATAGTATTGACACAACCGGGATAAGGTGCGCTTAACCACCTTATTGATTTTTCTATTAAAAAACTATCAAAAACAGAAAAGAACTACACGACGATGAAAAGAGAAGGCCTCACTATGGTCTATGTGCTTCAAAATTTCAGACACTATTTGTTGGGAGGGAATTTTCAGATGTACACTGACCATTCAGCGTTGAAATACATAGTTAACAAGCCAGTGTTGGGGGGGGATATTTGTAGATGGATTCTCCTCTTTTAGGAATTTGATTTTGAGGTAGTTGTTAAACTTGGTCGTCTGAATGTCAGGCCCGACCACTTGTCAAGGATAGAATGTAGCGAAGAGCCAACCAACTTGGAAGATAATTTTCTTGACGCGCAACTATTTGCAATCCACATGATGGATGATCAGAACCATGAGTTTAATGCAATCATTAAATTTTTGGGAACATGATATGCACCTTAAGGAATGCCAACTAATCAAAAGAAACACTTAGTCATCAGAGCTACTGATTATACATTGATCGCAGGACATCTGTATAAGCTGGGCGCAGATGAAGTACTGCATCGCTGTGTTTTTTACTATGAACGACCTTGGGTTATGAGTGAAGCACATGTTGGTGTCACAGGAGGACACTATATGGGACAAGAAACTATGCATAAGATATTGTAGGTAGGACTCTAGTGGCCAACCATACATATGGATACTAAAAGCTTATGCAGGCACTGTGATATCTGCTAGAGGACAAGAAAACCATCATGCCATGACGAGATGTCGGTTGCACCACAGATAACCCTTCAAGCATTCGACAAGTGGGAAGTTGATTTTGTTGGACCGATCAGCCCACCAGGAAAGAGAAGTGGCACATGCTACATTATTACTGTGATGGACTATCTAAGCATATGGGCTAAAGCTACACCTGTTAATGATTGTATCGCTGCGACTACGACAAAGTTTTTGTTTGAAAATATAGTCACCAGATTTGGTTGTCCAAAGATAATACTAAGTGATCAAGGTACACATTTTTTTAACAATGTGATTGCTGAGCTGACTATAGAGTTTCAAATCCAGCATAAGAAGATGACACCCTATCATCCTCAGGTGAATGGAATGGTTAAAGCTTTCAATAAGACTCTAGAGAATGCATTGACCAAGTTATGCAATGTGCATCGAGATGACTAGGATTAGAAAGTCTCAACTATGCTATGGGCATATCACATAACTTGCTAGTGACTAACAAGGGACACCCTATTTAGACTAGTGTATGGATAAGAAGCTGTTGTGCCAATGGAGTACATTGTACCAAGTCTAAGAATTGCTGCGTTGATGGAGATGAATGAGGGATATGTTATGGAACAAAGGTTGTCATAGCTCATTCAAATGGAAGAGGAATGCTTCATCACAGGATTTCATCAGATAGTTGAGAAGTAGCAATAGAAAGCATGGCATGATCTCCATATCAGGGTTAAGCCATTCGAAGTTGGAGCACTTGTGTGGTTTTATGACAACAAATTTTTCAAACATCAAGGCAAGTTGAAGACGCATTGGCTAGGGACATATGTGGTCATGCATATCACTGATGCAGGTGCAGTAAAATTGTATAAATTATATAGTACGTATGTCATGGGTATGGTGAATGGTAGTCGCCTAAAACCATACTATGACGGTCATAACATTCCTGGCTAGAATCGTGTCGCGCGACGAAAAAAAAAGAGAAGGGACAAAAGATGTAAAAGTTGTTTTGTTGCAAGTTTGGGACAGAACTAGTGCAAAGAGAAGGAAAAAGTGACACCCATGATAATTGAGATCCCTAGTGAGAGATATCTATATGATACAACAATTATCTTCGGTTTCCCAATTGAGGAAGAATAAATAGAATCATCGAAAGTACAACAACTAGAGCAGCAACCAGATATTGATCCGATGGCGAGAACTAGAAAGAAACCTACCTTAGTGACCACACCTAGACCTATGGTTGCTCCTTAATTAAAAGCCACCCCCATCAATATTCCAACTCCTGGCTCATGCCCTGTGTTGAACCCAATTCAAATACCACTAGTTGCACCTGCAGTTGTGTAGCCACTTAGGGAGAAGAGATAGGATGGAAAGAGCACACCTGGAGAGGCGTAACAGCCTGTGATACCAAGGAAACAAAATGCTAGAGAAGTTCTGGACAATACCGACAATGTGCCAATGGAGGAAGATCCAAAGGAGGAAAACCTCATGGAAGAAGACTCATCACCACGCAGAGCACCTGATGCTGAGGAGGAGGATGAAAATTTCCCTCATTATGTCTGGCTAAGGAGAGCTGATGCAGAGGAAGTGGAGATTCCAAAGAAGGGAAATACAATTTTGATAGAGCCAAGGATACCTGAGAACGTTCCCCTGCTGATGAACATAATGCCAAAGATTTTTATGTTGACCTTCAAGGACTTCTATACTTGACACTAGGAAGGGTTAAAAAGAGCAGACGGCATGGTCCCGGATCATCCTGAACCAACTGGGTCTAAGGTGCTAAGGCCAATGCAATGGGATGAGGGTGTTGGCCACGCAGGTTTGATAAACCTATTTTTTATGCCACATTTCGGCCATGGTCTATAGGTCAACACATATGTGAAAGAAAGAAAGAAAGACAAGATCCAGTAGAAGGATAACAAAATTGAGTTATTTTTACATGCATAGGTGTTGTGTGATGTTGTTCACCAATCTCATCGAGTTCGAGCTGCGATGGTACACAGATATGCACCTTTCATCAATTTCCAGGCCGCTACGCATAACATAGTTTTGGAGCTGAAGAATGACCCGAAAAAACAAGTACACCATGATGGATTCATGGTCATGGATGAGGATGTGGATGCAATCATCTAGGAATGGCCAGATGAATGGCGTGGCCAATTAGCAGAGCCACTTCCTGAAGGAAAAAGTGAAGAGGACCCACTAGTGCACCAAGTTAATGGCCAAGGAAATGAAGGAGGCGATGAGCAGTATAATAAATCACAAGAAGAGGAAGAAAAATATGATAATGAGGATAGGAATACCTTTGATCATAGTGATTTAGAGCAACACCTACTTAGGATAACATCCCATCCCAACATCAAATGCAGCAACAAGGAAGGGAACCCTTGCGAAAGAAGAGGAAAACAAGAAAAACGGATAACATGGATACCTTAACTAAAGAGGATTTCCATGTGATAGCAGAAGCTTTCACAGATGTTGAAAGGGAAAACCTCACCACTTTAAGGACACAGTAGACAAGTGTTGTTGATCAGGTGTAAAAACACCTTAATCATCTTATAGAGGCCATTAACAATGCCAAAGCCACTGTGGAGGCTGAGACATATGGCATGGATCCAAGTGTCCCATTAGTCATGCCTGAGCTAGTGTCGTCGATCAAGGTAAAAATATAGGCATAGCTAATGGAGACAGGAACGGATGAGTTTGATATAGCCATGTATGGGTTCGATAACATGCACATAGAATTATCCAAACTAAGCTTAAACGAACTCTATGAGATCCAGCGGACAGCCGCGACCGAAGTATGGATGAGGGAGAATGTCATTGCCTATCAAGAAACAAAGAAAGAAAATCAGGAAAAGGTGTGCAAGGTCCCCCTTAGAGACAAAGAGCAGGAAATTACTGTGTGTGAGCAGAGCAGGGTTTCACTTGCAGAAACTATTAAGAATGTCATCGATGAGTTCCCATCAGAAGCAGGCCAGCAAGATGAATATTCAGCAGCTAAGGCTGCTCGGCTATCGTGCATCGCAGTGGAACTAAAGAAGCAGGTTGAGGAGCTTCGGGCTAGAAAAGTACCAAGCACACCTTCTGAGGTGCTCGGAGAGAAGAAGAGTAGCATTTGAGGCTCCTGGGAAGATAACTGAAGGAGAAACATTCTGCACTAAGGTAGTAGAAGCCATTTCCATGATCTGGGAAGTGCTTCTGGAAGATACAACTGCCGAGAACATAAGAGAAAATGTGTGCAAGGATTAGGAGAAAATCGCTGCAGAAAAGGTAGAGATGAATAAGCTCTTGTTTCAATAGAAAGTGACCAAGATGACTGAGGTAAAATGATTGCAGCAGGAATTCTAGGTTCTTTGTGACCAAGAGCGAACTAGGGAAGTAGAGGTTTAGGCGCACCAGTTGGAAGCAACGTAGATCACAGGTCTAATTTAGCCATTGCAGCAAAAACTTGGAACCATTACATAGTCAGTGGGGACAGGTCTGTTGAAACATATCAGTTCCAACTGAGTGGAGCAGCTAGATGCACAGGAAGAAGAAGTAATAGAGGAAGTCAGTAGGGGTGCAAGAAATGGTGAAGGAATTTCAAGACAAAGTTGGTCCTATGGTGCAGTCGACGTCAGAGACATAAATTTTTTTAGGAGACTTCCCTTTTTGCTTAGTGTCTCAGGATGAGCCACATGTGAGTGTTGGGGGCCTATTGGGCTAGGGAAGGTGCACAAATAAGAAGTGGGCGCGCAAGTAAGGAAGGAAAGTTGCGTGCATGACAAGAAGGAAAGTAGGTTGTGAAGGAATAAAAGAAACCTACATAGAAGGATAGGACATGCACGTGATGGAGGAAAGGAGAGCTTGCAAGCATGTAGGAGGGTAATGGTTAGAAAGAGACAAGTCATGAATATCATGGCTACTAAAGACAGTGTAAGCCAATGGACAATGCATGTCCAAAGGAATATTTGTAAGTCAGGCCGATAGTGCCTTTTGTCAGTCCATGACAACTTGTAATTGTTTTTTATGGCTGAATATGACCTGTAACAGATGAGTAGTATGTAGTTGACTCTGCGTGGTCCTGTAGAAGTTATAAATAGGAAGAACCGGCTTTGTATTGGGGTTGTTCATTGTATTTTGGTTGGTTGTTGGTCGTTCGTCATTGATCTTTTTGCTGATTGGTTGTTCATTCACCAAGTCACTCATTTTTGTTAAGGAATCTGGGATTAGAGTGAAGAGAGACTCATAGAAGAGTCTGGTAGCTGTAGAAGGTTGTTGAGTCGTGGATCTTGCAGATGTGTGCGCAAACTGATAGAAGTAGAAGGAATATGTAGCTTAGTGCGTAAATAGTAGGTAGAAGAGTCGATCCAGACTGTGTGTGGATTAGTAGGATTAGATAGAAGAATAAACCATAGAGCATGAGAGAAATAATATTGAGTCAGAAAGACATAACAAAATATCAGTCTACAGGTCACATACTACAAGGTCCTAGATCCATTTCTCATGCCAGATGAAGAGCACCTTGGTGGTTTTTCCCAGATGGATTTCCATGTTATTTCCTATGTTGAATGTTTATGTGAATGTCAAGTATTTTCTTACTGTAAGTTGATGAATTACTGTTGAATATCTGGCACCATATTATTAATCAGTGAATGAATGATTGTTAAAGCATTGTTGGAATGTGTGAATAAGTTTATAGTTAATTTCCCAAGTGAAAGCATAAGTTGCACACTATCTGTCAGTACAAGGAATCAGTTGTGTTGCACCAGTTGTTAAGATTAGGGACAGGGTCATGTCATGCACATGTTGTCATACAGTTGTGCCCAGTCACATAGTAATAGACTCCATCATAATGTTTCCTTTGTCGAGCTCCTTGGCCACGTGCCAAGGGACTATAATCCCTCACCAATTGTGGAAACATGGTTCTGGTAGTTACCCATTAGATATCTCGGGTGAGACTGCACCTGCCTCGCAGGTGTTTCTGACTGAGATTGCTCTTCCAGGATGATGTCTTGTGGTGTCTTGTTGGTATTGTGTTGTTGTTGAACCGTGGGTTGAGACAAGAAGGAGAAAGAGGCCAACATGGGCCATTATTGGTTGAGATAATGGTGAGATGGAGGTGTCCCAAGATTGGCCAAAATGACCAAAAAGAGGAAAAAAATCCAAATACAATGCATGTGTACCACATGGTCAAAACCTGATCCAAAAAATAAGGGATGGGTGTGCCCCTAGGGAATAAGTTCCATAAATGAGGCTCCTTATTCATTGGTTGACAAAAGTGAAAAAGATGACAAGGTGAGGTTGGTGCTATTCACTAGAATAATGAATGATGATGACAATAGCCAACCAAATATGTAACACCATGATTCAGTCGAATAATTATTCAACACTTGGGTGAATAATGATTCTGCCAAATAATTATTTGTTAATATTTCATATGCTACTCTAGATATCATTAGTGTTCAATTAAGATTCACAATAGTACCATATGTAGAATTATTGAAAGAAACAAAATCAAAAGATAGAAACAATATTTATTGTGTGAAACCCTCAAGGGGAAGAAAACCCAACAAAAATTCCTCTGTATAAGATGTATAATATAAAACCCCCTGTTATGACTCCAGGAAACTCCTATAGGTTGCAGCTCGAGGATGCTTGGTAACTAAAATGTTTTTAGGGTTTTCTAAATGGATCAATTCAGGTGACCTATAAGACCTCCCACTGTCAATACATGCATGAAACTCAATCAGGGATAAGGATTCTAATTACCACTATTCAGAGGCTGACAATATGGTGCAGAGATGGAGAACTTATCATGCTGGTAGATTCATAGATAAAATAGATATATATAAATGGCTGAATCATGACAAGGAAAGCACTTATAATTCAAATAATCAATATTCCAATAGAATGACAGCTATAGGATATCAATTAAACTAAATAAAACCTGAATAACACATTCAAGCATAACCACAGAATAGATAGAAAATGGAAGCTGAGCATATGATAACAAAAGAGCTTATATTAGGTCATGAGCAATATGAGAAGCTTGACAATAGCATTGGTCTACAGGTCCCTGAAGTCAAACTCTTTCATTAAAATAAGGCTTAGGATTTATATCCTTTACAAAAATACTAAGATCCTGAAAAATTGGATCTGATTTACTAAAAATAGATAAAATAACTGTTTTTACATAATTAGGTCATAAAACCCTAATTAACTACTAGTCTGACTAACTGTAGAATTCGTTCACTGTGTGAACCTTCTGATAACTAAAGCAGGTACTAGAAATCACTGCCACTGGTCTTCTATTGTTTAAGTCACTATTTCACTTTGACAGCTAGGTGTTGGTGGCCTTTTCTCCCTTTATGTCATAGCAAAATAGAAGCATACCTTCCATGATTTTTTCTTCAGCATCCTTAATGTTTATACTTTGTCCATGAGCCATATATGTTTGCCCAAAACTGATCTTCCATGTCAAACTTTTTATATTATTCCTCTGTTTGCTTTTGGTGGTGAAGAGGCCAAAGTATTCAGACTGTTTGTTGCCAAAACCAGGGCTTTCGGTGGCTAATGAACTGCCTCAACGCCTGCCTAAGCCACTGAAATCCCTGTTCTTAAAAAATTATTAGGTCATCTCCAAAACTGTTCTATCAAGTTTGTTTGCTTGTATTTCTCATTCAGTGGGCTTTGGGTTAGGAAGGTTAACATCATCCTGACTTACTTCTAGAGGTTGAAGGCTTACTTCAGCATTAGCTAGGGTTTCCAACGCTAGGTGGGTGCTAGGTTTTTGCTTGGCCTCCTTTAGTTGTAGTCTCTGGAGCCTAATAATCCTATACAATCTTTTGTTGTCCTTCATGAACCTTAGGTTTCTTCTTTTAAGCAAGATGTGTCTTCCTCTCATCTCTAGGAAAGAGTTATGCAATTTCTTATTCCTCTTGGTCAATATAAAATTGTTCTTCTTAATCTCTCTTTCGAAAATCTCCATCTCATACACTTGTCTCAGCAACTGATTTATCTTTCGAGTTTTGGGCTTGCTGGAGGAAGCCTTATTTGCTGGTTCCTCTTGCTCCTTTGGTGTAGGGGATGGTAGTTCTTTAGTCACTATTACAATTTGCAAAGCTAGGTCTGCACCTTCCTCTTGTTCTTCTTCTGAGTCTAATTATGGGAGGTTTACGATGTTCTCACTATGTGTTGCAACTTCCTGTCTCTTCTCACTGAAATACAAGTTTCTTTTGACCTTCTTAGATTTGGAAGAGGAAGGAGGATGTTCTGCTGCTGCTGGGGATATAGCCCTTCTCTTCCTTTTCCCACTTTTTGGTGTGCTAGACTTTTTAGTAGGACACTTCCCCTCTTCTTCTGGATGATGTCCTGTTTCCAATCCATTCCAAAACAAAAATAAGGCCATGCCATATTCCTTCTCTTCAGCAATTCTTGGATCAGAAGTTGGATAAGGCCATGATGGGACATTCTGCCAGCAATCTTGGTTGGCTGATCCTTCACCTAGTGTGCCATCTTTCCCAAGCTCCTGTGTAAGTAAAAAGGAAAATTCAGTGGGCTTCTCCCTGTGAAGTGGTTCATCAAATTAAAATGGTAAATCATAGCTCTCTTATATCACCCTTCAGCAGTTGCTACCACCTTTCTTCCATCCAGGAGGATGGTACACTTTTCTTCCACACCACTTCCCTATGCTCAGGCTTTAGGTAAGATTTGAATTCTACATCTTTTATTATGGTGGTCTTAAACCACTTCTCTCATGTGCTAGGAAGTTTAGTTATTTTATTAATTAGGGTTTCATATATTATAAATTCTTGTTTGCCTATGACTACCTTGGATCCATCGAAGGAGAGGGAAAATTCCTCAGCCACCTGCTGGTGTGAACCTTGAATCTTCTCACAAAAACCTAGAGTAGCCAGCATCTTTGAAAAATTGACAAACCTCTGGATGTGCCTCCAGGTAGTTGATATCTCCCAACTCCTGCCTGAGAGCAGGTCCTCCCTTCTTCATCTTTGCTGAATGCTACTCCTGTGTACCTGCAACAATAAAACTCAAGCTCTGTGAAATAGTGTCTTTTAGCATGCTTCCTCTCAGAGATGTTTTTCTGGTCGAGAGAAATTCTCAATTTGAGGGTGGGGTGTATTCAATATTTGGCACTGATTATGAGGGATGTATCCTTCATGATTGAGGCTAAGGTCAGAGGGTGATGTCTTCAGTTGATCTTTTCGAGACCCCTTTCCCAGCAATGATGTCAAAATTATTCTAGATACTCGTTGGGATTTTTTGCAGCACTATGGACATGTGGATGGAGAAGGAGGGTTTCATTACATCATTCATTATTAGTTTCAAATCATGACCTCATCACTCATTCCCTCACATAGTTATGCAACCTCATGCCCTTTCGGTGGTTTATCACGCCCTTTATTGATCGTTATCTTACTGGCGGAGTTTGATTTGACTGATTTCTAACCGTTTCTCTCTTTTTCCTTTTCGGTGGTTAACAGTATTTGGGAAATTGTCTGCAAACTGCTGAAAATATGGCTTTCAGTGTCTAATGAAATGATAATCCTTTCGCCGAAGCCACCGAAATTGTTTTCCCAATGTGGCGGTGAAACCTAGCTTTCAGCGGATAGTGGCCTCGCTGAATATTCCTTTTAACCACTGAAATCCCATCCTTTCGGTGGCTAATGAAACATAAGAGATTTCACCTAAGCCACTGAAATTGCTTTTTCGTCAATGCCTTTTTGCCTTCTTTCAATGGTTAACGCCCCTCTTGAACTGTTTACTAAGCTGCCGAAATCAACACTTTTTGGTGGCTAATGAGTCATCTGAAGTCTTGCCTAAGCCACCAAAAGTGTTTTTACCATTTACTTGCTCGGGCCCGATTTTGGTGGTTTATTTTTATCCTATGTTAAACCATTAGCTATAGAAACAAAGCCTTTCGGTAGCTAATTAGCTATTGAGAACCCCACCTATGCCACTGAAAGCTAAAAATTCCAATTTCTTCAACCATAGCACAAATAGAGACCTTCATTTTGTTAGTCATATTTAAATCTTACATTACATGACTTGAATTCTTCATACTATCAAAATAAATTTATTTTGGGAGATAACATATGGCTCCTACTTGGGGATGGGAACCTCCCTGTGAGGTCCCAAGAACCCCAGACCAAAATGCCTTTCCCTGAAGAAAACTAAAAACTTAACACTATCATTTACTGTTCCATTGGGCATGGAGTTTATTATGTAAGCAAAAACAACCTACTAACTACTAATTTACAATAACAAGGCCTCAGAGCCTTAAATAAAGTAAAGTTTCAGAAAACTCCCATTCACTGAGCCATCAAACACCTCTTCCTCTTCCAGATTCTGCAATTTGAAGGCGTTATTCTTCTGTACTTAATCTATCACAAAAGGGCCAATCCACAAAGTGTCAAACTTTCCATGTTTGCCCTTGTCTTGTCTAACAACATCCCACTTGAGGACCCAATATCGAACCTGAAAGTTGTCTACCTTTTCCCTTTTGTCAAACATGACCTTTATCCTCTGTTGATGGGTTTCTGATTTTCCTATCACTTGTTCCCTGACTTGCTACAATTCTACCAAATCCATCATCCTCCTCACCATCTCATTTGGTTCATTTTCCTCTTCCTGAAAGAATTTTGCCACTGGCAGAATGAGCTAAATGGGAAAAATGGCCTCAGTACCATAAACTAATTTAAATGGAGAAGTCCCTATAGATCTTTTGTCTGTTACCCTATCAGCCCACAAAGCAAACTTTATCTTAGAATCCCAGCTTTTCTGATTTGTCTACAATAGTTTTCTGATGATCCTGACTAGGCTTTTATTGGATGACTCAGCCAAGCAATTTCCTTGAGGATAATAGGATGTGGAATGTACCAGCTAAATGCCCATTGACTCACACATTTTTACCAATGCCTCGGCTTTGAAAGATGGTGCATTATCAATTACTATCCTTACTGGGCATCCAAACCTGCTAAAGATATTCTCATATAAAAACTTCATGATGACCTGATGAGTGGCATTCCTGGTGGGTATTGCCTCTATCCACTCGGTAAAGTAGTCTGTGGCTACTAGGATCCATTTATGATACCCACTAGAAGATGGATTTATTTCACCTATGAAATCCAAACCCCATTGTTGGAAAGGCCCACTCACTACAATAGGCCTAAGGGGCAAGGATTTGAGCTGTTGTTTCCCTATAAATCTTTGGCATTGGTCAGAGGCCCTTACAAAGGTACATACATCAGCAAATAGGACTGGCCAATAGTACCTTGCCCTCAAGATCTTGTGGGCTATGGTTTTCCAATAATTATGGCCCCCACATGTGTTGGAATGAAAGTGATGCATGACTTGATCTCATTCTTCTTTATCTAGACATCTCAACAAAATTCCAAACAGATCTTTTTAGTATAGTAGTTTATCAACTATGCAGAAAATAAGACAAGTAGGCACTTCTAATTTTTGCAGAAAATAAATAATACCTGAGTACCACTCACATGAAGACAAGTTTTCATCCACTGATTGAATTTCATTCTGATCTTGAACTACTTCTGCTGCTGCTACGGTTTCCGAGTTTACGGAATTGAAAAAAGTGAAGTTTATCCCCATTAGTTCACAGTTTTCTTTAGCCATGAGTTTGTCTAGACCTAGTCCTTTTACTAGCTTAGTGGGATTCACCTCTATATCAAACTCAATGAGCTTGGAATCCACTTAGCTCTCTTTCCATCAATGTCAGGCTGAGTCAAAACATCCTTCACAACATTTGAAGGGACATAGGAAAGATATTTTTCATGGAGAATGCAAATCCTGGAGGTCTTCAATGACTTTATGAGAGCATAAGCCTATTTCTCAATTGGATCATACTTCAGCTCAGCATCTCTCAGGGTTTTGCTGAACAATGCAATTGGATGATTGAGACCCTTATCATCTTTTTATAACATCATAGCTTCCACTGTGTCATAGGATGCAAAGGAGAAGATATAAAAACTCTTGGTATATTCCAAACTAATCAGGGTTGGGGCTTCCATGATACCCTTCTTGATTTCTTCGAAAGAGCTTCTTGCCTAGTCAGTCCATTTTATTTCTACGTCCTTTTTCAGCATGGTTGTTGTGTGCTTTACCAGCTCAGAGAAATTAGGGATGAACCTACTGACAAAGTTTATCTTACCCAAAAAGGATTGAATATCCCTTTTTGACCTAGGTATGGACAGCTTGTGGATTGCTTCCACCCTCACCGAATCAATCTTTACACCTTCAGCAGAGACTATGTGACCTAGGAGTTTCCCCTCACTGAGTGGAAACTAGGACTTCTTAGGGTTGAGTGATATTCCAAACCTCCTGAACTTTAGAAATAACCTTCTCAAATGCTGCAAATGGTCATGATGGCTATGAGAGTAAATAGTTAGGTCATCCAAGTATATAAGCACAAATTTATCTCTCAACCCTACAAAATCTAGGTCCATGTATCTCTGAAAAGTAGCCCCAACATTCATCAGCCCAAATGTGATTTTAGCATACATGAAAGTGCCCCAGGGGGTGGTAAAGGAAGTCTTCTCTTGGTCATCAGGGTGCACAACAACTTGGTTGTATCCAGAGAAGCCATCCAGGAATGACATGACACTAGTCCCTGAGACTCTTTGTAAAAGGTGTTCCATTTTGGGTAGTGGATATTTTTCTTTTTTGGAACATTTGTTCAGGTTTCTATAATCCACACACAACCTGATTTTTCCATTCTTCTTCCTTACCACCACTAGGTTTGCAATCCACTTGGAATACCTGAGGGGGATTATGATTTTAGCTTTGAGGAGATTATGGATTTCTTTTTCAATTACTGGTAATAGGAGAGGACTGATGGATCTCAGCTTCTGCTTGAAAGGGATGGTGTCCTTCTCCAAAGGAATCCTGTGCTAGATGATATTGGTGTCATAGGTTTTCATGTCACTATACTCCCAGGAAAAAAATATCAGCAAATTATTTTATTAGGCTACAAAATTTGGACCTCTGATCAGCAGTCAACTCAGTGGATAGATTTATCAGCTTTGGATGGATTTGGCTACCTATGTTTTTCTCTTGGATAGTAGGGTCTTGCTTCTTTTTGGAAGGCTTGAAAGGGATGTCATTATGATTAAAAAGCTCTTCCAGAGGTACTAGAACCCGAGGTATATAATTGTTGGGTAACTGGACAATATTTTGATCAGCTACTTTGTCTTTCAACTTGAGCTGTTGGGATTCATCCATGTTTAGGTTTTCCTGATCTATATGTATATCAGAGAATTCATATACTAGCTGAAGGAATTTACTAAGCTCGTCATCATTTTCATACAACTTCCAAAATTTTACATTATCTAGCAGGGAAGGTCTGTACTTGACCTGAACATTATAGCTAAGCTGAGGAGGTAAAGGAGGAACAAACGGACTTGCAGAGACAACCAAGGAATCAACCAGGTGATTCAAAGCCCTGGGTATATATGACAGTTCAAAAAACATAAAGGAGTCTCTGAGTTTCCATACCTTGTCCCTGTAGGCCTTTAGTCTAACATTTGTTTCCTGAAAAGTTTTGTTGACCTGCTGTATAATAAGGTCTGCATCTCCAAAAATTCTCATGCACATGATCTCCATCTCCTTGGTAGCTTTAACTCCTAGCAACAAGGCTTCATATTCTTCTATATTGTTAGTGGTTTCAAAATCAAGCTTATAAGACAGATGAATATTTTCCTTGGATGGAGAGATCAATACTACACTTGCACCTGCTGAGCTTTGAGTGCTAGCCCCATCAAAATACATGTTCAAGACTATTATGGTCACTTATTTGGGTTGCTGACAGGTGGACTTCGTAAGCTAGACTGACGTTTGCTAAGAATCATCTATTTGTAGAATGCATGACCAAAAATCAGTGTCTACTGCATAGATAGCATGGTTGACTAAATTCCTTTCATTGATTATGATGTAGGAAAGCTGATTCTCTCTGTAAAGTCTCTTGGTTCCCCCTCTAAACATGGGGATTGTGGCATATGTAAGGTCCATCTAAAGGGTGCCCCCTATCCTTTTACTCCATGATCAAGATAGCAAGAGACCAAATTTGGTAGGGATATCAACCACTACAATTTCCATCATGATGCTTTTTGAAGGTAGCTGAGATAGGTTTACAACAAGGTATTTGATGAGGCCCAAGCACTTCACCTTTCTAGAGTCAAATGAGAACAAATCATGGTAGGGCTTTGTAATTCCGAGACCAAGCTCATCCATCACATCTTTTGGCATTAGGTTATGGGAAGCTCTTGAGTCAAGCATACAGTTATGAAGGAGTTTATCATGGATATTCAAGGATATGTAGAAAGGTGGGCATGAATCCTTTAGGTCTTCAATCATAGGGCCTAGGGTTACAATAGGTTTCTGATCTTGCATATTTACAAAGTCAGTATCAATATGTACCTTTGGATGAAGAGAATTCAGTATGGAAGATTTGAATGCATCATTTTTCATTAGCTCAATTAATGGGAAAGGGATCTTCAATTTCTGAATCTGTGACTCAAGGTTGAAAGAATAATGCAGTCTATCAGGAAACCTTACCTCATGTACTGGAGCTTTGAGTTGGACATGGTCAGGGATTGATGAAGGTGCTGGTTTTTGTAATGATTTGGAAATGACAGCCAATTTCTTTGGTAAAACAGTAGCCTTTTTAGTTGGTGCAGTAGGCTGTTTGACATGAACAACATTCTTCTTTAGAGGAGCAACTAGCATGGACCTTAGATTATGCCCCCCTTGACCATCAGTCTAATACATTGTTTCTTCACTGATTTGCTCATCAATTAGGGCTTCCTCATATTCTACCTATGTCAAAAAAGAATAGTCAACCTCATCTTCCATGTAGTGGATGTGTTCTTCAGCCTCTCCTTCTTCCTCAATGAACTCTTGTTCTTCTTCTAGTACAACATTTTGAAATGGAGCTCTAATTCTATGATCTTCCCCTTGATTCCTTTCCCTTCTAAGGATCTGAACTGGGGAGTTTCAATCTTCTATAATGGAAAAAACCAGGGTTTCGAGGAACAAAATCACTTGGCATTGTACCCCTTACAGGTATCTGTCCTCAGTCCTTTAGCTTATACATTTCAGTAGTCAGGTTATCTAACAGTTTGGTCATTTTTTCAATCTTGTTCTCTAATGAAGAAGCCCCAATAGGGTTTGTTGGATACTTCTTCCTGTCTATCTTTCCTTTGACCTTCTGAGATGCCACAATGTTAGATTCCACCTCTAGGGTAGGATCATGCATGAGTGATAAGGAGGCACACCTCCTTTTTGTGAGAAGTAGGAAGAAATATGAGTCAAATCCATTTGCATAAGTTATCCTGGCTGAGGTATCAGTGGGCTTGATTTGAGTGGGATTTTGCTGTATATATTGTTAAACCTCTTGGTGAAGTTGGAGACAGACTCCCCATCCTCTCTTTTCAAGTTGTTGAACTCTGTGATATAATAGAGAAGGTCTCTCCTCTCTCCCCAATGTTTCAGGAAGATGTCATCTAGGGCTTCAATGCCTGCTACTGATCCAACAGGCAGTTCTTCAAACCATTTTCTAGCCTAACCATCTAAGCTTTGTACAAAAACCCTAGTCCACACATATTCCTATTCTATATTAATGTTCTCAGCATAACTATAAAATGCCTCTAGATGTTCTTCAACTATGAAATCTCCCTCTCCTATGAACTTAGGCATGTACTTGAGGTAGTCTCCAGTGGGCATGGCCGAGAGAGGGTTAGGTAAATTTAGGGGGGCATACCTAGCTACCAGGATCCTTTCCATTTTGGTCAATTGAGGGGCATCCATATTGGAAATGGGTATGGAAATGGTGGAGGAAGGTAGTACTGATGTAGGTAGTGGATGAGAAGGTGGTGGTAAACTTATCCCAGTGGAGTCACTAGGGATTGGATCTTCACAAGAATCAATGCTTGAAGATGCCCAAACCCTATAATTTTATGATGTACTTATAAATTCCTAAGAATTAAGTGTTTCAGCAGAAGAAATAATAGCAGAAATATTTCTTGAAACACCTGATGTAGCTTCCTTTGCAGCACTACTGGTCTGCCTTAGTGAAACCATATCTCTTCTAAAAATCTCTTTTGGATTTGAAACAAGTGTTGCTGGTGGCCCTTGAGGCTTTGCTCTAGTACTTACTCTTCTTGAAGCCACCTTATTTCAATGGAGTCACCAGATAGATGATTACAACCATAATAGTGTCCAATATTTGTCTATCATCAAAGCAAGGATCTTTGTCGTCTCCCAGGGAAGTAGAGCTTCAGTCTCCTCTCCTCGGCAACGACGCTAATTTGTTATCACTCCAAGAAACTCCCCTAGGTTTCAGCTCGAGGATGCCTGGTAACTTAAATTTTTTTAGGGTTTTCTAAATGGATCAAGTTAGGTGACCTATAATACCTTCCACTCTCAAGACATGCATGAAACTCAATCAGGGATAAGGCTTCTAATTACCACTATTCAGAGGTTGACAATATGGTGTAGAGATGGAGAACTTATCATGCTGGCATATTCATACATAAAATAGATATATATAAATGGATTAAATTAGAGGAAATTTCAACTAAAAATGGGCCTCCTAAGGAAAATTAATAAAATAATAGTTAAAATAATAAAATAATATTTATTAATTTTGGAAGAAGAAAAGAAAAAACTATTTTTTTGTTTGTATTTTTGAAATATCTCCCTGTGTTTTTTCTCAAATTTCGATTGGGAGAGCTCGTTGGATACAAAATTAAATTCTGCATCCAATGAGTACCCACTCAGCATAATTTTGACAGTTCTTGCTACCCAAAAATAAGAAATACGTGAAAAAACACAGGGAGAAATGTCGAAAATACAAACAAAAAAGGTAGTTTTTTTTATGATACCTATACCCAAATCTATATTAAAAAATTGTTTAAGAGGTGCTCCCTTTTTGAATTTTAAATAATTTTGACTGGTTAATACATGATGACATAGAATTTGTATTATTTTTAGAAGGCCCATTTTAAATTGAAATTTCCTCTAATGATAATGACAAGGAAATCACTTATAATTCAAATAATCAATATGCCAATAGGATGAAAACTATATGACATCAATTAAACTGAATAAAACCTAAATAATACATTCAAGCATAAGCACAGAATAGACAAAAAATGGAAGTTGAACATATGATAACAAAAGAGCTTATATTAGGTCATGAGAAATATGAGAAGATTGACAATAACAATGGTCTGCAGGTCCCTGAAGTCGAACCCTTTCATTAAAATAAGTCTTAGGATTTATAGCCTTTACAAAAATACTCAGATCCTGAAAAATTGGATCTGATTTACTAAAAATAGATAAAATAAATTTGTTTGCATAATTAGGTCATGAAACCCTAATTAACTACTAGTCTAACTAATTGTAGAACTTGTTCATTGTGTGAACCTTTTGGATAACTAAAATAGGTATTGGAAATCACTGCCACTAGTCTTCTACTTGTTAAGTCATTGTTTCTCTTTGACAACTAGGTGTTAGTGGCCTTTTCTCCCTTTATGTCATAGCAAAACTGAAGGATACCTTCCATGATTTTTTCTTCAGCATCCTTAATGTTTATACTTTGTCCTTGAGCCATCCATGTTCACCAAAAACTGGTCCTGTGTGTCAAACTTTTTATATTATTCGTCTTTCTACTTTTGGTGATTAATAGGCCAAAATATTAGGACCATTAGCTACCGAAAGAAGGGATTTCAGTGGCTAATGAACTGCCTTAGCGCCCCCCTAAGCCACCGAAATCCCTGTTCTTCAAAAATTCTTAGGTCATATCCAAAACTGTTCTTTCAAGTTTGTCTACTTGTCTTTTTCATTCAACAGGATCTGTGTTAGGAAGGTTAACATTAGCCTGGATTTCTTTTGGAGGCTGAAGGCTTACTGCAGCTTCAACCAAGGTTTCCAATGCTAGGTGGGTGCTAGGGTTTTGCTTGGCCTCCTTTAGCTGCAGTCTCTAGAGCCTAGTCATCCTATACAATCTTGTGTTGTCCTTCATGAACCTTAGTTTTCTTCTTTTGAGAAAGATGTATCTTCCTCTCATTTCCAGGAAAGAGTTATGCAATTGCTTATTCCTTTGTGTCAATATAACATTGTTCTTGTTTATCTCTCTTTCAAAAATCTCCATCTCCTACACTTGTCTCAGCAACTGATTTATCTTATGAGTTTTGGGCTTGCTAGAGGAAGCCTTCTTTGTTGGTTCCTCTTGCTCCTTTGGTGTAGGGGATGGTAGTTCTTTAGTCACTGCTACAATATGCAAAGCTAGGTCTGCACCTTCCTCTTGTTCTTCTTCTGAGTCTGAGTATGGCAGGTTTAAGATGTTCTCACTATGTGTTGCAACTTCCTATCCCTTCTCACTGAAATCAAAGTTTCTTTTGACCTTCTTAGCTTTGGAAGAGAAAGGAAGTTGTTTTGTTGCTGCTAGGGATACAACCCTTCTCTTCCTTTTCCCACTTCTTGGTGTGCTAGAATTTTTAGCAGGAGACCTCCCCTTTTCTTCTGGCTGAAGGCCTATTTCAAATCCATTCTAAAACAAAAAATAAGGCCATGCCATATTCCTTCTCTTCACCAATTCTTGGATCAAAATATGGATAAGGCCATGATGGGACAGTCTTCCAGCAATCTTGATTGGCTAAGACTTCACCTGGTGTGCCATCTTTCCCAAGTTTGAGTGTAAGTAAAAAGGAAAATTCAGTGGGATTCTCCCTGTGAAGTGGTTCATAAACTTAAAATGGTAAATCATATCTCTGTTATATCTCCCTTCACATGTTATGTAGACCACAATGGCCTTCAGAAATTGCTGCCACCTTTCTTCTTGCTAGGATGATGGTACACTTTTCTTCCACACCACTTCCCTATGATCAAGCTTTAGGTAAGACCTGAATTCTACATATTTTGGTATGGTGATCTTAAACCACTTCTCTCCTGTGCTAGGAAGTTCAGTTATTTCAGTGATTAGGGTTTCATATATTAGAAATTCTTCTTTTCCTATGACTTGCTTGGAGCCATCAAAGGAGAGGGAAAATGCCTCAGCCACATGCTGGTGTGAAACTTGAATCTTCTAACAAAAACCTATAGCAGCCATCATCTTTGAAAAACTGACAAACCTTTGGGTGTGCCTCTAGGTAGCTGATATCTCCCAACTCCTGCTTGAGAGTAGGTCCTCCCTTCTTCATCTTTGCTGAATGCTACTCCTGTGTACCTGCAACAAAAAAACTCAAGATCTATGAAATAGTGTCTTTTAGTAGGATGCCTCTCAGAGATGTTTTTCTTGTGGAGAGAAATGCTCAATTCAAGGGTGGGGTGTACTGAAGATTTGGCATTGATTATGAGGGATTTATCCTTCATGATTGAGGGTGAGGTTAAAGGGTGAAGTATTTAGTTGATATTTTTGAGACCCCTTGCCTAGCAATGATGTAAAAATCAGTCTGAATACTTGTTGGGAATTTCTGCAGCTCTATGCATAGGTGGAGGGAGAAGGGGGGTTTCATTACATCAGTCATCATCATTTTCAAATCTCGACCTCATTACTCATTCCCTGATGTAGTTACACAACCTCATGTCCTTTTGGTGGTTTATCATGCCCTTTACTGATCGTTATCTTGTTCACTAGTACAAAATGAGAAATTAATGACTAAAACAATGACTAAAATCAGGCTATAAATGACTATTTCTGAGTCAGTGACTAATAGTAGAAAATTTCCACTATCTTATAGCTAGTCATATTTCACTAGCCATTAATAGATTGACTTAGTAGTCATTGATTTAGTCATTGATAGACAATGATTCAGTCATTGATAGTCAATGATTCAGTCATTGATAGTCAATGATTTAGTCATTGATT
>LPNX010243573.1:49368-130814 GCA_001517045.1 Pseudotsuga menziesii | reverse complement strand
TTATTGCAATTCTATTGGTTCTTGAATTCCAACTCACAAAAACTTATTTTGGCACGTTTTCTTATAAGGCCCATTTTAGACCCCAAATTTCCTCTAATGTCATTGTTTTAGTCATTGATAGTTAATGATTTAGTCATTGATTTAGTCATGGATTTAGTCACTGAGTTAATCATTTATTTAATCGCTGATTTAGTCACTAATTGCAACTACTAATGACCAAATATACAACTAAATAAACTACTAGATGTTAATATATTAATGACTAAGCTAGATATGACTAAGATATGGGAAATTAGCTACTAATAATCATATATATGTGAATTTAGTCGTTTTTGTAGTCACAAATTTATGATAGGGCACGGAGGAATCGAACCACCAACCTCCTACCTATAATTAGGAAGGTCCTCTACCATTGAGATAGCACCCTTTAAGAATTTGTTCTTTCTTGACAATGATGATATTCAAACAAATTTATGATAGATATCAATCTACAAACTACATAATTATTACTATTACAACTTACCAGTAACTAGTATTTATGATAAACTAATTCCTGGGAGCTATATAAAATTTTCCATGTAATTAAATCTAATAAAAATATAAGCAATCACCAAGTGTCACCCACTACCAAACTTTCAAAAATCACCTCACTCGAATAGTTACATGAAGATCAGACAACTTATCAAATCATAGGATTCAACTTCCTATATCAAATGACCAAATTTGCTGATGAAATAAATGGTCCGATATCATGTTTGTAATTAGCAAAAAATTTTAGCCATAATCACAATACATCCATCATCCTGCCCTTGTATTCCATTGATTTTGTTTTCCTTGTTAGCTATTTGTACATATTGACTTTTGAAGTTTTCTTGAACAGACCATATAGGTGCTTTCTGGCTTCCTTGGAAGCCTCATGTAAAGGAAGGTAGTTAACAATATTTTGGTATGGAATCCATGCTTTAACCAATACATTTCCAAGTATGCACAAATTAAAGTCTATTCTTTTGAAAATGAGATGAGCATAATCATAATAGATACAAGTTCCATCTACGGAATGTCTTAACGAAAGTCTATCTAAGGAACTACTCTATAAACAGTTTAATTTAGTTTAGATTCTCACAATATATTCATTTGAAAACATTGCTAAGGGAATTCATATTCAAAGTTGTCAGGAGAATTGACTATTTGGAGTTCATGCCTGGGACAAATCTCTCAGATTAATGCAATTCCCATATCCATGTCCATACTAGGCTAGTCCATAATGAGGTGAAGATCCATATTTATCTTCAATCTCCAAGTTCATTACAACTTGGCGACTATAAATACACAGTATTGAGGATGCTATTTTCTCCTTTTCTCATCATTTTGCTATGTGTTTGGATCACTTTTGTAGCAAATAGCAGAGATGAAGATGTAGATGGGCTGCTTATAAAATATCAAGTTACAGGCCTCAACCAATAGAAAAGTACCTAATCCTCTATTACTTTGGTAACAAATAGCAAGGAGGAAAATGTAGCTTGACTACCAAAAATATATTAAGTTACAGGCCTCGACCAATCAAAAGTACCTAATCCTCACTAATACAACAACAATTCAAAGCTCCAACACCAATAGAGAAAATTCTTCAATAGGTAAGGGAGCAGATTAGATTGTTTAATGGTTAAAAGGTTTTAATTTCAAATAGGGTGTAAAAAGTCCAATTGCATAGAGCACATGCACAAAACATATAGACCCAAAATCTAACTGTGCAATTTTTCTGACAATGAACACCAGAGGCTATCTTTAGTAGAGAAGCTTGGTTTTTATGTTTATAAGTTAATTCATATTGTGGTCAAAATTGCACGAAACAACACTACATCACATCAATATTAGTTTGATTCCCATGAAATCACATCAATGAGTAAAACACAACATAGGAGGCCCCAAAATCATGGACAGACACAACTAAACTTCAATGGACAGACACAAATGAACTTCAAAATCATTCCTTGTTAGCTATTTGTACATATTGACTTTTACAGTTTTCTTGAACAGACCATATAGGTGCTTTGTGGCTTCCTTGGAAGATTCATGCGAAGGAAGGTAGTTAACAGTATTTCGGTGGGGAATCCATGCTTTAACCAGTACATTTCCAAGTCTGCACAAATTAAAGTATATGCTTTTGAAAATGAGATGAGCATAATCATAACAGATACAGGTTCCATATATGGAAAGTCTTAACGAAATTCTATCTAAGGAACTACTCTAGAAAACAGTTTAATTTAGTTTAGATTCTTAGAATATATTCATTTGAAAACATCGCTAAGGGAATTCATATTCAAAGTTGTCAAGAGAATTGACTGTTTGGAGTTCATGCCTGGCACAAATCTCTCAGATTAATCCAATTCCCATATCCATGTCCATACTAGGATAGTCCATAATGAGGTGAAGATCCATATTTATCTTCAGTCTCCAAGTTCATTACAACTTGGCGACTATAAATACACAATCTTGAGGATCCTATTTTCTCCTTTTCTCATCATTTTGGTGTGTGTTTGGATCACTTTTGTAACAAATAGCAGAGATGAATATGTAGATGGACTGCCTATAAAATATCAAGTTACGGGCCTCAACCAATAGAAAATTACCTAATCCTCTATTACTTTGGTAACAAATAGCAAGGAGGAAAATGTAGCTTGACTACCAAAAATATATTAAGTTACAGGCCTCAACCAATCAAAAGTACCTGATCCTCACTGATGCAACAACAATTCAAAGCTCCAACATCAATAGAGAAAATTCTTCAATAAGTAAGGTAGGAGATTAGATTGTTTAATGGTTAAAATGTTTTAATTTCAAATAGGTTGTAAAAATTCCAATTGCATAGAGCACATGCACAAAACATATAGACCCGAAATCTAACTATGCAATTTTTCTAACAATGAACACCAGAGGATATATTTAGTAGAGAAGCTTGGTTTTTAAGTTTATAAGTTAATTCGCATTGTGGTCAAACTTGCAGGAAACAACACTACATCACATCAATATTAGTTTGATTCCCATGAAATCATATCAATGAGTACAACACAACATAGGAGGCCCCAACATCATGGACAGACACAACTGAACTTCAATGTGGTAAAAAAAAGGTTTAAAATAATCCTGGCGTTAGCCTTGAGTCCTAATCTACAAAAAGGAGTGATGTCAATAATAAAAAACCGATTAAATTTTTGAAATTTAATCAAAAGCAAAGGGTTTTTCATTGGAAGAGGTATATTACCTCTGTTTTTTACTGTAAGAGAAACTACTGGAACAACAGCTTTGTATATGGTGGAGACTATAATGGGAAGGGAAAATAGAGGGGCATGTAGGGTAAAAGTGGTGCAGAGGAAGCCCTATGTGCCGTTGACACCAAAACTATAAATAAATTGTTGTGAAAAAAACCGTTGCCTCTAAAAATATAAAACTAATTAAACAGCTGATGGAAGATAGAAAATCACAGGGATGCTATGCACATAAAAGGCAATACCAGCATAAATCCCTCAATAGTCAATTTTGTAAGATTTTTTGAATGAATGATTGACAACGATATGGTTTAAGAGCCCAAAACAAGTAGAAATATCACCTGCAATGAATAAAGATGGGAGCAGGAGGTTTGTGCTTCCAAAATCACAAAATTTATAAGCTTTGTACCAAATAGAGGGAGGTTGCAACCATATACATGGGGTTTCGTCATTTCGAACATACAAAAATGCATGGAGAATGTTCTCTAGAGTAATACCAAAAGAAAACAATGACATCATGATTCATAAGCAAAGCTTAAGCTATCGTAGTTTATTTGAACAATGAACTGTGGGATTTGGGCCACAAAGAAAAACAAATATCTAGGAAATGCAAATTTCAAAATTAAATGAAAAGGTTTATGCATGGGGTATTATCATATCAGACAAATCAAAGAAAATATTCCCAAAGGAGTTCAATTTCAATCTAGTATGCAATAAAGAAAATAATATGAACAGAACTAAAATTGCAGGGAAAAAGAAAACCACTACAACCTCATAAAAAAAAGAGAAAACCTCAAATATTTGTCTAAGATAATAAAGAAAACAATATTATGTTAAAGTTTGGCACAAGACATTGTTAATACTAACATCCTAAGTATAAAGAGTAGAAATTGTCTTTCAAAGTCCATGCAAACACTTATAGATGAATTTTCGAAAATAAAAATACTAATGTGTCAACAGTGGCTTGTGAGGTTAGTGAAAGCAGGTATCTATATAACCCCCACATGAAAGTAGGTATCTCTATAACCCCCACAAGGGTTCATGCACTTCCAAGTGACAAGGTAGTGCTTGTGCTTGTTCTTGTGGATGTGCAGCAGGGCATGCAACAACAATTGGGGCCAAGTGGACACTAAAACACATGACTTAAAGTTACAATAAACCAAATCAATCTTAAGCAATATCCTAATGTCTAATATCCTAACATTTCAAATCACTTTAGGGTAGGCGAATGTTTGGGAGAAGGGTAAATTTCACGGAAGTACCAATCCCCCCTTGTTGTGGCAGCTTTAGCTGAATTGAAGGGCACTTGAATGATGTATTTAGTGGTCCACCCCTTGACAGTGTCTGTACAGGAAGGCTTCTTGTGATGCCATGCCTCTTTAGGCCAGTTGTAATGCTTCTCAAGTTACAAACTAAAATAACTTACAAAATTGGGCTAAGATTAGCATTAATTCTTTTCCTCCATCTCAGCTATATTAATTTCACATGGATATATATTCAGATATCTTCTTGACCATTGACACAAACAATGAGGTTATGATGAAAATCATAATACATCTAATATTGCAATCTTTGTCAATGTAGAAGGGCAGAACTCAAAACCAACTACCTGTAGATATGGGTTTCTTATCAAAATGCCAGACCGGGGAATTTGGCATGGCACCAATGTCATTGGTAGAAATTCAATCTGTGGAACTCAATTTGGAGTTGCAGCAATGCATTGGCACAGCAGGTGCAGGATTAACTCAAGAGCAACTACCTATGGACATTGTTCCTTTCGGGACTTTACCAGGGTCATTGGTAGAAATTCAACCATAGAAACTCCATTTGGAGAAGTAGTGATGCAAAGGGTCATTGGTAGAATATCGACCTATAGAAATCCATTTGGAGTTATGGCAATGCGTAGGCACAGTGGCTGTGGGGTTGTTAGAATTTTAACAGGGCATTCAGCAAGGTAACCACATCATTGGTAGAAATTCAATCCAGGAAGGTGTATGTGGTGTTGTCATGATGCAAAGGCACTATGGTGGATGGAACTCAATATTAACTACCTATAGATTTGAATATGGGTTAATTACCAAAATGCCAGACCAGGGCATTCACCAAGGTACCCACTACAATTGGGAGAAATTCCACCCAAGTAGTTGTATGTAAAGTTGTCACAATGTAGACAGCATAAGTATTGAAACTCAAGCCCAACTACTTGTGGATATGAATATGGGTTCTTAACCAAACCGCCAAACCAAGGCACCAAGCAAGGTAACCACACCAGTTTTTGAAATTCTAAACATGGAAATCTGTGTAGAATTGCAACAATGCACAAAACATTATGTATATATGTACACTAGTTTTGATGAAGAGAACAATCTTTAGAACTATAATCATCCACTAAAAATTGGACTTTTTCCATAAAGGGAGGCACCTTTGCTTCTGAAGAAATAGCTTTAGAGCAACCTTCACCATATGGCTCTGCAAAGTGTTCTTCATAATTGTTTTGATACCTATCATAAAATGGAGACCTTTGTAGACAATTCTCAACACTATTTCCTGAAAGCATTCTACTGCTCACAATATCTTTCTGATCACCATGAGAAAACAATTCTAGGTCTTTATTTAGAGCACATACTTCAAGTACATTTTGGTACTTGTTTCTATTCATCTTGGTTAAAAATAAGATGTTCTCTTCAAATTTCCCCCTTTGAATCCATGGAGACTGTGGAACATAAGAAATGGTACCACTGACCTTCACAATCCCTGATAGCTTGGGTATTTCTCCTAGAAAATTGGACAACAAGCTTGACTTTCCAGAACCAATTGATCCACGGATTGCAACTTTCATGCCTTTTCTTAGCTGCAAATTTATTCTGCTTAACATCATATTAGTATAGGTTGGATCCCATCAAAATTCTCCATCTTTGATCTCAACTGCAATGTCTGTTGAATCCCTAGGTAGATTCTATACTACATTGCATCGCAGCTCTTCTTCATGTACAAAAGTGGCTATTTGGTTTAACGACACGTTGCATTGAGCAATCATATAAACCAATTTTAGCAGATTATATATAGGCTCTTGAAGGATTTGGAAAGTTGCTAAGGAAGAAAACACTTTACCTGCTATCAATGGAACCCCTATTAGCAAGAAGGTACCAAATGTAATAGCATACACAAAGGTTGGTGTTGCCCAGAAGAGAAAAGTGACTGCAGAAGAGGTGTACAGATATGTTCATAGATAGCCTTGTTCAACCCTTCTTAGCTCTAAGAGCCTATGTAGATATAAGGTTTCCCAAGATTGTAGTTTCAGTGTCCTCGTGCTCTTTAAGATCTCTGTGGTAGCCTTCATACGTCTATACTTTGCCTCCATTATCTTACCCTGATATTTCTCTTGTAGTTTAGCGAAAAGGGGTACTGCTAACCATGATTCCAACTGTGGCTACCAGCACTGCAATAGATGCCACACCAATATTCTTGTATAGAATTGTTAAAGACAGGAGCACCTATAGAGGGAGAAGCCAGATATCATGCATGTACCAGGTGAAATTTCCAATGCATTCCACATCTACACTCATATAATTTATAATTTCACCAACAGTATGCATCTGTCTAGACCTGTTAGATAGACACAAGCCTTTTCTGTATACAAGAGTTGTTAGACCTGATCTAACCTACATCCCAAGCTGCTAGGCTCCAAAATACCATTGTCTCTATGCCAGTGACTCAATCATCTTTGCACCAAAGAAACCAGAGGCCAACACATAACCCTCATAGGAAAAATGCTCTGTCTGTCCCAAATACTCTACAAGAAAATTTAGAATGTATGGACCTATATATGTGGCATAGGTATATGTAGCTGCAAAGAAAGAATTGATTATCATCCCTTTCCAGACAAATGATAGAATGACCTTTGGAATTGATGGGTTATGTATATTTGACTCCACCTTTTGACAACACTAGTTGGTTTGAAGTACTCAATATGAATATTCACTGGTATCCTTTCCTGCAACATTTGGACAATCAATAGGCTCTAAAGTCTTCTTGTATCCTACAACAAACAAGGGGTTGAGCCAACAGAATTTCATCAGACTCCAAACACTGTCTCTCGAATACTGAGTTAACTGATTAATATTTCTATTCCCATGTTGAGGATTTTGCTCCATGTTAATATGGTCATTAGCGAAGACCTAGTTGGGTGGTGGGAATTTATTGATAAGTGGTTATTGAATATCATCACATTGGTGATGAAAAAAAAGGTTCAATAAAAGGTTAAATTTTCCTCAGAGTGCATTGCAAAACATAAAGGTGCATAGGGGAATAGGCAGTAATGCAGGACTTTGGATTTGATTATAAAATATCATATGATGTCATAGAGACAAGTTAAGGTCTGCAATGCTCTACCAATTATAAAATAATTATATTTTAGCACTGGGTATGTGCACTCAATAGTGACATAATTATTTTTAAACTGTCATAAAGAAAACACAATAACTTTCCATTGTATAATTTTGAACATACAAGATTGTGAAAAATGTAAGCATGACACATGAAAAAGACATTGAGATTACCTGTGATGGTTGAAGGTTACTTTTGTACATATAGTTTTGGATTTGTTGTACTGGTTGATGACTTTGATGCATTGTTTCACTTTTGGAAGACTATGTGGGAGTGACTTTGATGCAATACTCAGAAAAAATGGCCAAAATGACATAGACAACATGAATTGGACATGTGGCAGGCCCACCCCATTGTGATGAGGATCACAAATGGCCACCCATGCAAAATGGAAGGTAACAGAGGGCACACTGAGTGAAGGAACACCACTAGTCATCTTGGGGCGCACATAGGAATAATGTGAAAAGTGGGGCCCAAGAAATCGAAAAAACAAATGGGATATGATAAAAAAAAAGTGAAAAAAATCAATGAGATTAGTTTTGCAATTAAAAACTACACATAATGTGAAATATTGTTGATAGAAACAGATCTACACCCACTTGAATATGGAGCATAGTCTTATATAGACAAAGAGTGGCAAATGTGAACAATAATAGATTACTACACCAAATCATCAAGGAAACATTGTAGAGAATGAGGAATACATGGGGCTTCAGTGCAAAATATGGAAGAAGTTTTGGGACATAAAAGAGGACTACCCTTGGGGTTAAAAAAAGCATTGAAACTGGGCATGTGTGACTGTTATAGGAGGGGGAAATGAAGGGAGATGGAAGACATTTATGTTCCTTGAAATAAAAACACATCTTGGCTCAAATCAGGACAAGTTTGCATAGTATAAGATGCTAGACAGGGAGATGGAAGAGCCTAAGGAGGAGTGGAACAACATACTTGCTAGGTATGCAATTCTCAGGAGGTAGAAATCAAACAACAATTCCTTCCCAATGTATCTCTTACAACAACACATAAGAAAGGAATTATTCTTGGAAGAAATAAGATGGTTCACAATGTTTCAGAGCAGCCAGTAGGAAAATGTCACAAGGGTATCACAAATTATGCACCTCAAAGGAAAACTATTATTAGCAAACCTACAGGTCCAAGTTGATTACATCATGGAGCACATCATTGAGCGAATTAGTTTGTTAAATATTTCTCAAACACCATTATATGAGTATCCACTTTTGTAATATTAGTCATATTAGTCTGATGAGGGTGCAACAGTCTTGTAGACATTGAGTGGGTGAGTAGGATGCATGCATGCTCTATCTGCAAAGGGTGCAGTTCCTAAGATAGATAGGGTGCATGCATGAGGAGCATCTTTAGTTTTGAGGTGTATTGCATGAGAGAGATATTCTCTTGTACACTTTTAGTTTTCTTTAGCAACGTTCTCTTCTAGTTAGGGTGAACTCATGCATGAGGCCGCACTCTTGGATAGTAGGATCTTGCATCAGGGTTAGGGTTTTATCTCTTCTAGAGAGGTACACCACTCAAGGTATCTACTTTCATTGTAGACTTGTCATCACTTGTTATATAAAAGAGATGCTGAGCACTTCACTATGGGGTTAGACCAATGAAGTTTTGAGCTAGATGCTTTGTAATTTCTTTCAATGAGGTGCTGGAAATTTTTATCTGCTTGTCCTAATTCTCAGACTTATGTGTTTGAGAGAGATAATAAAACAACACGGCATGTCCAAAGTATTAAAATATCAATTGGATAATAATAAACAAAATATGACACCTGACTACTGAGACTTTCTTCTTGATCAATCATCTATCTGGATTAAGTTCCTGACCATTTTAAAAAGTTTAGTTGGTGGAGGCAAAGGAAGGTGCTCATCGGTTGCAAAGTGAAATTCCTGATTCAGATAAAAACAATTTAATATCTTCCTATAAGAAATGAACCCGAAAATACTTTTAATTGCATCAATCGTATTACATCCATCCTACCACAGGTGTTGTGACATGATGTTTGATATTGAAAAATAGACCAAGATCCCCTTTAGTGCAGAATATCTGTAAACATAATATCATTTAGAAACTCAATAGAGAAAATTGTAGAGTATGGATAGAAAACAAACTTGTTAATTGGTACCTTTTTATTAAATGGCCTAGCCTTGAATTTTGGGATCTTTTGCAATTCCTCTTTCTCTTACTCTTCCGAGCTCTTAACTCTACAAATTTATATGAATAATCCATCAAAATAGAGTATTATATTTTACATAATACAAAGAACATAAACTAGATTAATTTCTCATAGCCATACTAACATAAAATTCATAAGACTTATATTCGGATGGCTACCTTCCAAAGAGAAGAAAATTAATGAAATCCAATCACAAATTCTTCAACATGAAATAGTTTACCCATATAAAATTATGCCTTCATATCTATCACAAATGATTTGTAACAAAGCATATGAACAACAAAGCATGTTGTCTCTATAGCCCCTGTCCAAAGGGCTTCACTAAGAGAGATCCAACAAGTAACAACATGGCCACACAATAACTAAAAATTACAGCACGAACCCGAGAACATAAACATAAATGAAATGCAATTACAAAAATAAACATGCAATAGTTTACAAATGATCTATAACAGAGCAATCTAGCTACAAACTTCCATAGAAAAATTGTAGATGGTGTATTCCCTATATCCCTAGTTCAAAGGGTGGCCCGAATAAAAGAGTCATGAAACAATCAAACCGCAAATTTTCATACATGCATGTGAAAAACTGATGATGGTACCTAAATAATAAGACCCTATAAGTAAGATTAAAATTTCTCTCGAAGACATATTTTAGTCTTCTCAAAGCATTATGAACATTTCTTATTTGGACATGCATGCAAAGGAGTTTCCAAGTGTGGTGGCCTGGGCTCAGTCAGAACTTAGAAAACTGTTGATGGTAAAAAAAGGGCCTGAATAAAAGAGACGTGAATGAAAAAATGTTGTTGGTGTTGTCTCTATAGCCTCTATTTAAAGGGCACGAATGAAAAAGATATGACAGTGTCACACATAAATTCAAATTGCTCTTGAAGAACATCTTATCATATATTTCTGATTTTCCTTCCTCTAACTTATACATAAAATATTAGTGGCTTTCAAAAAATCACCACTCACTTTGGTGGACATGCATGCAAAGCTGTTTCCAAGTGTGATGGCCTGGGCTCAATCAAAACACCTCCAACAACTGATTCACACTGCCGCTTATCTAGAATCTGCATTTAGAAAGATGATTTATTCAGAATCTAGGGCAATCAATTGTAGACACCAAAACATTTATTTTCATATTTCTTTGTTCTTGGAAATTTCCTCTTATCCATCACAAATTACATGGGCAAAACCCTTGAATCTTTCAGTTAAGGAATGAAATTTCTTATCTCCATCATTAACAAGGTAAAAATCAGAGTTGAATCTGGTTGTTAATGTGTTTTGCATGAAAACCCCCAAATACCATGAGAGGGGTAAAGATGAATTCCTTACCATAGTTGAATTTGCAGATGACGAAGCAGAAGAGTGTTGCAAAGACCTTTCCATTGTCTTCAAATGGAATTCCTGTCAAGTTGCAGCCAAAACAATATTTAACTTGATCCAAAAAGAATTTCTAAGAAGCTTGACCATGTGTTAAGATGCATATAAAGAGATAAAATGTATTGAATGTGTTTGGTGCCCAAACTGAACCTAAAACTCTGGTAATTGAGGAACAGTCTTATGCAATGGTGGTAATAGTGGAGCCTCCAATATCTACAAATTACAAAAAGGATGAGAACATGTCTGAAAATTAAGGTGGAATGAAAATAAATGAAAACTAGCTTTTAATAGTTTGTGTTGCATACTTACTTTTTTGTTGAGTGGGAGTGCTTTGAAATTTGGAATTTTGGCAACCATCTCTTCTTCAAGCCCATCCGCCCTCTTAAACCTAAATAAATAAAAGAAGAATATGTCAAAAATGTATCTTGCTTTTCAAGCCGTTATGGTTTGCTTGTAAATAATCAAATGCACTAGTGCAAGTTAACATTCACATAAACTTGAGAGTTTACAAACAACTGATTCCATAGTATACCTTGTAGGTTGACTTCTATGAGTTGTTTCAAGTCCAGGACCCTTCAGTATTGTGAGTATTAATGTTTTGTACTTTTGAAAAGGTGCACCAGTACCATCCTGAAATAGATTTCTTCTGCAATGAGACACTCGGGACACTAACCACTTAAAACGCTAAGGAAAGATGAATGATATTGTTATTACATGATCTAGGGATTGCTTGTGGAGCTGCTCAGATGTTTTACACTGAAAAAAAATAAATTTAACAACAAAAGAAAATAGAAAGCGAATTTCACTAACTAAAAAAAAGCATGGCCATTCACAATTTACACTAGGTAGGAAAGGAATATTCATAAAATATCCAAGATATAGGATTGATAGAAGCACACTCTACCTTCAAGGCTGAGTTCCATTTTCTTTCATTTTTTTTATTGATAGAAGCAATTGAACCTTTGTTTGGATTTGTTTTGTGTGGCAAAATGTGTTCTTTTACCTTAAGAATCTGAAAGAAAAATTAAAAGAAAAGTATAAAACTAACAGACATACAACCCTCTCTCTATACCAAACATGTATCACTCTCCCTATCCTAAACATAACCCATCTGCACAATGCATGTTAAAATCATTCAACAAAAACAATATCAGAAAAATGAGCATTCAATTAAACAATCATGTCACCTACCGTAATCATCCCGCTTCAAGATTTTTCCTTTTCATTGCTTGGTTTTCTTATGCAGCACTCTTTTCAGCACAATATCTGAAAATTACATTATTACACATGGATGTTAATGGATAATATATATCTTACTTGGTATTTACCACATACAATGGGATTACTACATTTTCCTGACAAAACTTGCCTGTCTATGGTATGTTTAGTATTTTTAACTTCTATTGTGCAATTTCATCTTGAATTTGCTTGTTTGGACAACTTGTTGCCTGCAGACTTTGCTACAGAAGGCTTGCTTAGGAGATGAGCAGCTTTATTGATAGTCTTTTGAACCACCTTAGGTATAACTTGTGGACTAGGAGTATGAACCTCCATCTCTAAAATTCCAATTTAACATGCAAAGCATGAGCAACTTCCACCAATACCAAAATTATAAGTACATTTGAAGTTTAATTCTTTCAAAAAACAGATTGCACAGATCTTCATATTTCTCAATTTTAGGTAGAATATATGATAATTAAATTAGAATTGTAAAGGATAAAACATTCTTTATCCAAAAAGCAATGCAATTATGGTGAAATATAGGATTCACAAATACCTTCCATACAAGGGCCCCAATGCTAAATATAGCATACGAGTTGCATGCAGTAGCCTTTTATAATAGGTGTCGGTGAAATATATGTAAATAAATCAATTTTCAGTAGATCAAATTGCTAATTATGGTGCCCTGATTACACGGATGCATTCCATACTAGGGCTCTAATGTTAAATATAGCATATGATTTGCACGCAGTAGCATTTTATCATAGGCGAAATACATGTAAATAAATCAATGCTTAGCAGATCAAATTCCTAGATTCAAGATGTTATTCATGTCACTGATTGTGATGCTTGATGTAATGTTGTATTCTATTTATTCTTGGTGCTTGATGAATGAATATTGTTGGAGATTGTTGCAGGATTTGTAAGTCTCATATACTAGAGCTTCTTGTTGGTAGTTTGAGGAATTGCTTGTTGAGATTTTGGTTACATGAGATTTGAGAAGAATTACAACAGTGGAATAAGCCAAGCAACATGTTGAATTCATTGCTAAAAAATGGATCAAACATAGATATTACTTGGACTGACATTATATAGACATTGAATGCATTATAGGATTTGTAATCTACTAGAGCTTATGGTTGATGATTTAAGCATTTGTGTGTTGAATTTTTTTGTCAAGTATTCCAATGCCAAGGAAATTTGAGAAGAACTATAACAGTGAATGCACAACCAGGAAGGGATAGAGATTTGCAATTGCAAGGACCAAGATACAGCAGGCATTGGAGGCAAATTTAGGAATCATATTTATAACAAATGCAAGGATACATATGATGGACTGATATTGGTTACCTATTGTATCTGCAAGGAATTGTCCACAAATGGATGTTTAGGGAAATTTAAAACTCATAACAAATGCAAGGATGCTCAATTTAGGTAAGAGAGTGTCAAGAGAGCTAGACTTGTAGAAAATGCAGAGGCTCAAACTCGATTTGTAACTTGCATCAAACAGTGTTGTGAGCCAATTCAGAGTGTCTGAATGATCCAGGTTAGAGGACAGGAGTTGGACCATATTTCTGCATGAACTCATCTATGTCTATTAACATGGTCGTTATCCTATACTTAACAAAGGGGTGGCATTCAAGTTGACTTCCTATACCTTGGTAGTTGTTCCTACCTTGATTCCCTATTTCTTATGCATTTGAAATTTTGTACCATTTTGCTTGAATGTGTTTCTTGATAGTGTTATTACCTATATGAAATTAATTTTTGTGTTAAAGGGTGCATTTATTGAGTTAAAAATATTAAAATGTGTGAGCTACAATAGCTACATCAATGAATATTATTCTTGTATTTGAAAAGATGGGTATTGGAATTTCCCTAAGATTTCAATTGAAATGCATCTTTGGAAAAGCATTTTATTTCACACCAAATGGGGGTTTTGGAGCTAGGTTTATATTTCAAATCTATCGACCAATCTAAATACATTGAGTATGTGACAAGTTTTGGAAAGAGGAAGATAAATCTTGCAAACAAAGGAAGAGAGAATTGTTCCAAACTTCAATGCCACATTGACCGTCTAGAAACCCATGTTGAAGCTCCCAAGCTAGCAAAATACACTCAAATCAAGTGTCCAAAATTGACAAAGGATCTAAGCTAACTCCAAACTCACACTGGAAATGAATAAAAGCCACCTAACTAGGAGAAAATTTTGAAGAAGATCATAGGGTAATTAGGAGCCGTGCAAGAAATATTTGTTTTACTCCAAAAAAACATCCCGTCAAGAGCTAGATCATAAATTGAAGCTACACCTTCCACTTTTAATAGTAACATTGTAAAATGGATGTAATATGAGAAGTCATTGAAATAGGGACTAGAAACCACATGATCATTTTTTATATTTAAGTGGGTTCCAACAAACATGCTCAAATTACATTTCCTCCAATTGGGTTCTTGCATAGTGGCATAAAGTTTGCTTATAGCTCAAAAGGTAGAAAAAGAGATTGTTATTGTAAAAGCATAAATTATAAGTATGTTGGCTATATGAAGGATGAAATATGAGGTTGGAATCAAAATCAAAAGGGACTATAAGCCACAAGATAATTTTTAAGACCTAAGTTGGTTACAAACATGCTTGAATTTACATCTCATCTAGTGGGATCTTGCGAAGTGGCATGATGTTTGTTTATAATTCAAATGTAGAAGTGAATTGTTATTGTAAGAGCATAAAAATATAGATGATGATGTAGAGAATCACAATTTTCAGAAGGTTGGATAAACCAACTTCTTTGCAACATGTTGCAACCATTGTTGTCAAGGCTTTTTGCAACATGTTGCAACCGCTAAGATTCTTGTTTGATTCTTGTTTGGTAACTCATCCATAGACAAATTAATCATCCCATTCTGAATCTAGTACATCTAGAGGTAATTCATGATAAGGAATTTGCATATTGTCCATATATTTGAGGTTCTTCCTGTCCATTTGATCCCAAACTCATCATTTTTATAACTACACTGCCACAGATATGGATGCTAATATCTCCCCAATAATATCTTATCATTTGTTGTGTTTTCTACTATAATGATGGTAGCTATAAAATTTAAAAACTTAGTCCATAGAGCCTACCCTTTCTTCATCATTCCTTGCGAAATTCTCACTCCTTACTTCACTCCAGGTCCTGTTTGAAGCCAGGGAAAGATGGATGGGTTTTAGTTGATATTTTGTGACCATGAATCTATGAAAGGCTATTTAATATGTCCTAATTTGCAACATTGTTTTGTCCAGTCAAAAGACCTTTGAGAAAACTCTAAGACAAATATCAATTCTCTCGCATTATGAGTTATTTTAAACAAGAATACTAATAGTTACAAGAATATTAATAGTTACATGGGTGATAAAAAGGAAATGATAGTTATTTTAAACCAGAAAACCAATAGTTACATTGGTGATGAAAAGAAAGGGGTAGTTATTTTAACCAATAAAACCAATAGTTACATTGGAGATAAAAATTAAGGGACCAAATTAAAGGTGATCGAATTAAAGAATTGTGTTAGGAGTGAGGTGGGGATTTAACTATAGTTTTTATTAATAAAAGTTAAGAGTGTAGTTTATTATGAACATATGAAAAAACAGGAAAATAATGGAAACAATAAAATGTATAAAGGGATAAATATTATAAAAGATGGGTTAGTTCTTTTTATCTTATTTAGTTAAGGTTTGGGGCTCTTAAACGAGGTCACTCGGGTTCAATTCCCTTTAGGGGTGAGCTAGTTGAGAGGAGATAATTAAAATCTAATCAGTTGGGTGTGGTCCTTTAGAGATTCTAGAAAATAAACAAAAAATTATAAAAGAGATAAAAATATTAAAACACAATGTAATCAAATAAGATAAGATAATTTTATCAATGTCCAACAAAAACCTACAAAAGTGGGTCAATAGGTCCATAAGGTGCATCCAACAATGAGAAATTAAGAAAATGATTGAATAGTCCAAAATTGTCAAACTCCCACTATTTCAATGTTTGCAAAAAACTATTTATATATGATTCAGTCACAAAAAATAACACTCAGATAGGTATAATAGCCAGAAATCCAAGATTCGATCCATGTGAAGCCAGATAGCCCCTATCCAATAGAGCCTAGAATGTGCAAATCCAGAATAGCCATTTGTCTACATTTGTCTATAGTGGAGCCAAAAATCCCAGAATAGAGAGTAGTCTTGAGCCCATATAACAGGAAGGCAAAGCTGGTACCTCCATTCCTTTATTTATTCCCAGGAAGCTTAGGTATCCTAGAAAGTATGAAAATAAAAGTATGGATATATATATATATATATATATATATATATATATATATATAAGGTTATGTGCAAAGGTAAGGTATAGCAAGCAAATGAAAGGTAATGTGAAATGTCTCAATAAATGTGGAAGGTAAGGACTAAAGAATAGCCTGCCCATGATACATGTATCAATAAATGTATTGAAAAAGGAAAGGACTAGTGATCCAACAATAAGGAATCATCCCACCATATACCTATTTAGGCATTCTTCAATAACTCTAAACCACACTTTGCAAAATACTTCAATGCCCTCTTATCTAATGAATTCAATCACATGAACACTAAAACTAACAATCTCTCCAACCAATACAACTTCCTATCCAACTAGACACACACTCACCCAAACACTTCTATTGCCTTCTTCGCTCTTAATTTTGGTTACCTATTTGGTGAGGAAAAAGAGCTTGCCTGACCAGAGGGAGGGTGAGGGGATTTTTTTTTGTGTTAAATGAGTCATCGAGAAAATTTAACGTTGTTTGGTTGACAGGTCATGATGCATTCGATGTGTTTGTCTATCTAGTTAGTTTCTCTCAAATCTATTCGATACCAATCAATAAGTTCGACAGGAATTGAGGAAATTAGTATAAATCAATTGTGATTTCTCCTACCTACCAAACCTAACAAAAGTTGAAAGGCCAATAACTCGTGCTATGAATACTCTAACGTAAGGGATTTCTTCTCTTCTTTCCTAGATAGATTTATTGACCGGCAGGCTTAACGGGTGGCTTTGTCTAGCTGACTATGACAACGATTGGGCTAGATACTGGCTAGGTTAGTACCTCGCCCTTTTGGGGGAGGGACACAACTACGTACCTTGCTCATCCTTCTATTTAATTTTTTTTTGTGCCAACACTTAGCCAAAATAGGGCCATAAAATATTCCCAACCACACCTTCTAACTTTCTCTCTAGTTGGGCCATGTGTCTCATTCTTAAATAATGGGCTGCATCTCTATAATTTATCTCATGGCTGCATCTCTGAATCTATTGAATTATGAAAAAACAGTATTCCAACTAGTGCTCTATTCCTATATTTTATAGACGTAATCTATTGTTTAAATATCTATTAGGTCATATGCAACTAGTACTACTTGTGCCAATGCTTTCAGCTCAGCTTTTGGAAGCGAAGCACGCTCGACTAAAGGGAGAGGAAAATTGAAGTAATACTAAATCATTTTAGTACCCACGATGCAGGGTGCTTTGGAACTAATAAAAATGAGGTATTGCTAAATGAAAATAGCGAATGAGAGTGTTTTTGAATCTGTTCCAACTAGACTACTTTGTGCCTACTACAAACGGTGTTGCTTAACCTGGTAGCCATAAGTGGATCCATTTGATTGCCCCTTTAAAGGCGTGGTAACCTGGAATTATATATGAGATTCTCCATTTGATTTGGAGTGCCTATCTCATAAGATGAGGTTGTTGTTTGTTTTTCATCTTGCATTATATATGTGATTATACAACAATGGGCTCACCAACTTATCAAAGCAGGTGATCATAAGTAAGCATCCATCATCCATCGGTTTTAAAAACATAAAATAAATCATCGTCACCTGGGATAAAGTGATCAACTCTTGGATCGACCATTAGCTATTATACGTACCTCCTATAAATGTGTGTGTATATGCAGTATGTGTAGCTCTACATTGTAGCTCAATGAATACACCTCCTCTCTGTGTAGTTGTAGGAGTGGGTATAGGATTAGTCCCTTTCATGTGATTAGTCCCTTGTATCCCCTGTGAATGAGCTTCATCCCTATGGATTAGGCTCCTGTGACTATAACCCCATTGAGTGGCTCCTATGGAATTAGTGATTATACCCCTTTCATTGAGTAGGCCCCTTAAATTAGGCATCCCAATTTGAGTATCCCAGTATAGTATCCTAGCCCAACAATGACTAGTGTATGATCTTCGAATGGTGAATCAACGCAAGTGAGCATAATCATTGCATGATTCTAGGTACATTGTTCCATACCATTCAGTGAGGTAGAATAGTCATGTGTTTCGTATCGGTAAGATTGTATATGGGGAAACATCTCTATTTTATGTTAACAACTTGGCTCAACCTCGTATGGTGCCATGGGGGAACTTAGTAAGATTTTTTTTCTATTGGATAACATGGAAACAAAATAAATATCATTCGGTGTATCAATGGTTTAAATGTGTGCAATGATATAGCTCATCGGGGTGTGTTGGTATAGCTTAAATAAGATAGGTGTAACTAAAAGTGTAAATCATTCCATCCCATACATACCATACCATGTTGAGTGGATGCAGCATGGTGTGATAGTTACTTAAATATCTCAGGTATGGAGTGATGTCTCTCTCATCTGATGGTAACATGGCTTGATCTCTTTATTCTGGGGTGGTTCAATGGGTGAAATGTGATTGTATAACTCACATAGCCCAATCACCTTCACCACGTGTCGCATCCACCCAATATGGAAAGAAGCTACCAAGGGATGGATAGAAACTATATCTAGAATTTTGCACTACCAGTGGCAAAGGAAGCAGGGACATAGGTAAGCATAGATTATTTTCCAGATTCTGTGTATCAAATCCTATTATAGATAAAGATAGAGATCGAGCAGGTCCATATCTAGAAATGGGAGAGATGCCATAAGTCCTCTATGCTTCACCACCTTTGTATTTATTTCTTCCATTGTGTCCATGGCAGTGTTGTTAGGTTGTTGATAATTCGAAGCCACCATTTCCAGTATGCTTAATCTGTAAGTCATTGCCATCTGTACTTAATTGGATGATCACCTGAAAATTTAAAATCTTCAGTATTTTCAGTTTTCCCTGACCACATGCATTTTGTTGAACTGAATAAAAAAAATATAAGATAAAGGCCATAAAGACAGGACCTAGATGACATCCTTGGTATGCCAGCCTAAAATGGTGATAGAATTTATGAAACTATTGACTCATGACACAACTGAGATACCCTTACACTGTTTCTGCACCAATTAACATCGATCAAGATCACACCAAGTAAGCAAGGAACATAGATTGAGAAATGTTTAATGTTTAGGTGTCCATGAACCTGTCGCTTTACACATCCATGAGTAGTAGTTTGCAAGGCCTACTAAAGTAAGAAATTTTGCCGAAGACAAATGTTCTTGGTAAGGATTTGGACGAGTGGACGTGCATTTAAAGGTGCTTCTTAGATTGGCTAGTTTCTTCCTATTTTTGAATTTTTTGAATTGATTTTGGAAAGGATTCTATCCTATTAGCTTTTATCCAATTTGTGAAGATAGAGAGAACTGTATGGGAAACAAACACATCAGCAAACTCTATGATAGGAAATATATCATCGGATGCAAAAGTAGATGTTGTTGATTCAGCAGTTGCTAAACTAGAGGTCGATGTAGCCAGTGATCCAATAACCCCTGTTTTGGGTCAGTGGAGCTATTTTGGGTGATCTCCTTAGACCCAAAAATGTTAAACCTAATAATGATCAAATTAATATACAAATTGAATAGTGAAACCATAAATAGTGAATGTCAAATGAAACAAATAGATCATTCAAAGGAAAATGAAGAGAAATGAATTGGAGAATGTTTGGCTTTCATGTGAGAAATATCATAGATGTCAATGAACCTATTCATTTATGGAGAAAACATGACAAACACCATAGTCCATCATGTGGCTTGACTACTATAAGATTTGGAAGACATCATTTTCAGTTACTTGCTTGCAATATAAACCTTCTCCATGTTCAGTTACTTATTGGTCGCTTAAAACCCTAGTGTTAAATATACCAATGATCACATTAATATACAAATCTAAGACTAAAACCCTAAACAATGTATGTTGAAGGAAGCAAATAAATCATTTGAAGGAAAATTAAGTGAAATAAACCTGGAGATTGTTGGCTTTGAAATATTTTGATATATTTCTAATGGCTTCCATGTATGGAATCTAAGAGGCGGTGAGAACCTCTTCATTTTATGTTGTAAACCATCTCCCCTTTTACACATTCATAGTAATTTCTTTCCCCATCAACTTTGTCTCTATGGCCATGGTAGCTCGACTGTTAAGCTTTTGAATCCTCCATTTCCAATCTGGTTTCTCTGAAAGCCATCACATAATTTCATGAGACCCCACAAAGTTACATATACCAATAATCAAATTAATATACAAACATAACGCTAAAAACCTAAACATTGTGTGTCAAATGAAGCAAATAGAGCGTTCAAAGGAAAATTAAGTGAAATTAACCTGCAAATGGTTATCTTTCTTGTGTTCCCAAATCTTTATAATGGCTAAATTCTGTGAGGGAAATTTCATAGAGACCGGAGAATCTCTTCACTTTAGGAGAAATGGCGATAGCTTCCATAAGCTTTCTACCCTTTACGACCTTCATAATGTTTTCTTCCACTATCGACTATTTTCCTGCAACGAGGGAAATGTTGCTTTGATGCTGTGATTTAGAAGCCACCATTTACAACCTCCCTGCTTTATAATCCACCGCCATTAGTTTTTGGATGGTCTCCTAAAACCCCATATAAGCCATCACCATTAGTTTTTGGATGGTCTACCAAAACCCCACAATACTATTCCATTTTTATTTGGGATTTTTAGCCTTGAAACTCTTCCCTAGTGGTAAACACTGTATATCAAATTTATGAAATTATTCCCTTCTACCTATGCATTTTACTCTACAACCCGCCTGTAGCTGGCCACCTACAACACAACAGCCCTAGAACTGAAAACATTAGACTTTATAATGGTGTTTCCAGTGTAACCCCACTGGGCACTTAATAGCCAGGAATTCCTGCAAACTTGGTGGTGACAGTCGGAGATTCCTTGCCATGTTCAATGAGATGAGAAAATCTTAAGTCACCCAAACAATCATAAAATTGTTGTCTACAACAATGTTCTCTCCTCTCATTATTTGAGCAATGCCGAATACTTTGTTGTTGAATGTTGTTGAAGAAAGCCTACCCGAAAGGACTAATTAAACAATCATATTTGCAAGCCTTTTTCCAGGAAATGAAATCCATTTAGAAACCCTTTTTTTTTCTCGTTTAAGACAAAAACTCAAAGAGTTCAATTAGAACCAAAAAAAGTTGGGTAAGTGATGATTAAAAAGGATATTGTCTTAAAACATGTTCTTTTTGTGTAGTAGTGCAAAGAGTTACTTTATGGAAACTCTCCTCACATGCATGTTTTTTATGGGGTAGAGTGTATGATAAAAGTAAGTCTGAACATTTGAATGGATTGTGACATTTGATCCTATGTAAGATACACTTAGCATGGTTGCATTGTGGGTTAACCTTCCAACCTTACAATGGTGTGGGGGCATAGTGTATGTGAAAAGTAAGCCTAAACATTTTAATGGATGTGGATAATTGATCCTATGTAATATACATCCAACATGGTTGTAGTGTGGGTTAGCCTCTCAACCTTTCGGTTTAGTTCTTAGACTTGACAAACTTTGGACCCATCAGAAATAATCTGGAAAAAATATCAAAAGTGCATAAGAAACAAAAAAATGGAAGATACCAAAGGCCACAGGGATATTAGTTGTGATCCAGATATAGAGAATGGTTTGTCAGTTTTTCTAAGTTTAAATATGTTGGAATATTCCTGGAGAAAAGCAGGTGATTAGGAGGCATCCCTTTTCAGATTTTAATGCAGAACTTACCTTGAGCATGGACACATGACCAAAAGTTATTCCAGACCAAAGGAGTAGGATACAAGGCCTCATTGGGTAAAGGAAAAATATGGAAGAAGAGCTAGGAAAAGGAAAGAGATGGTAGTCTAACAACCTTTTCAAGTCTTGCAATAAGTACGCATGAAGGAACAAGAAACCTAAAAGAACAAACAAAGGAAAAGCCACCCAAAGTAGGGATGTAGAAATATTGACAAAAGAAAAAATTTCAAAATGTAGGAATGTGGTTCTACAATAGCTGGTGCCAGAAGACCACATAGAAGCCTCTTTGTCCTTAAATACCAAAAGGAGCCATTTAACAATCCAAGGAGACAATCATTCCCAAGTTTGGACCAAACGATAACATTGGTTATAAATGGTTATAAATAACACAACATAGAACATTGGTTATAAATGGTTATAAATACCACAACATAGAACATTGGTTATAAATGGTTATAAATACCATCTCCTTACAAATAAAAAATAAAAGTATTTATAACTATATGAGACAATAGCTCCTACATCAATTGCATATGGTGCTTAAAAAAGTTACATACAAGTTTAAAATAAAAGTATTAACTGGCCAACAACAAAAGAGAACCACTTGGCAATCAACTGCCATGAAAGAGAGAATAATAACTTATGAATATTTGAAGGGGATACATGGAATCATGTAGACAGGCTAGGTTGGTTGAATTGTCTTCCCAAAATTGAGTTATAAGACACTGTGTAAAGTGACCTATCAATATATACATAAAACTACAAATAAAAACATACAAGTATAATCTACCATCCTTGAGAAACATACATTTCATGGAATAAGGTTATTGAAATACCAAGGACATATTTGGTGTAACTCCATTAATACGCATAGGTCTCGATGGTCAATAAATGCCATTCATTTAAGTCATAGCTCAGTTTTTTCTCGTTCTCATCACCAAATTTGACAAACCCGTAACCTAATTTGGTGCGAGCTGTATTTGCATCTATCACAACTTTAGCACCTTTAACAGATGAATATCGGCTTTGGAAAGTCTCTTGCAAGATAATATCAATGACCTCATGACCCAAGTCCCCAACATAATGGAATACCCAGTTCCTAGTTCTATCCGTCTGTCACCAACTCCAAAAGTATCCCAATTCAGCCTAAAAGGTTGTTGAGAACTAGGAATGGGTGTACCATGGAAATTCTGCAAAAATCTCTTTGCAATTGCACGAGAATCAAGTTCCACAAAACCATAACCCTCTGTGGAAATAGAGTAGAAAATAACATGAAGAGAGCAAACAACAAAATTTTGTGATGTATACTAAATCAAAGCAAACCACTTCACCTAAAATCTTAAATTAAAGTCAGTGCCAATAGCAGAGAGTTCTATTAGCATTTACTTTGCAACTTCATATAAGTGGGTTCAAGGAAAATGGACATACCAGAAAATCATTAGTACCAACTTTTTATCCGACCTTCTTCTTTTCCCTAATACCCATTTTGAGCTCTAATTGAAATATGGCAATGTAAAAGGTTATGAACTATCAAAGATATTTTTCAATGTCATAGTAAAATACCATGAGCTATCCAACTGATAAGAATGACATGAAAAAGAGGCTATACCTATGGAAAATATTGTAATTCCATAAATCACAATAATGAAAAAACAATAATATAAACATGGTTATCAACAATATGAAACGAAATGTGAAGACAAGGACCAAAGATAAGCTATATATGGAACAAGAAAGCCCTCGAAGTAAAAATGTCAAACGAAGAGCAATAATTTTAAATTATTTTTAAGGAGATGCATTCAGAAACTAAATTGAAACCTACATGTACAAGAAGAGAGAGGAAGAGTGCTAACGACAAAGGAAACCATGTAAGGAAGGAACCTTGTTCCCTCAATAAAGATCTCGTCCCATCCAATGTAAGATTTTACCTCCTGTTACGCGACTCTGATATCCCCAGTTTTTAGCTCCCAACTTTCGAGTTATGCAAAATCTTGCCACAGTGATGCTTAAACCCTTAAATTAGGTAACAAATGTTTGGACCGAAAGTATTTTTTATTGTACATATATGCAATATAGATATTATTGATATCTTCTTGGTTTTTCTGCGTTTGTTATATTTCTTTTTCTTTGTCTATTGTCCTTGTTATCTCACCCTTTCCTCTTGTTTTTGTTGCAACGTTTATATGCTAATACTTTGGATCAATAGTTTAATTATTTATTTTTATTTTTATGATTGTTAATTTCTTCTCATCAACATTATGACATGTTGAATTTTTGTATCCATGGAAGTGTTCCTTTAGTGACTTTGTTCTTTGGTCACTAAAAAGGGGACAAGTTATATGACCCTTGTATTAATAATTAACCTAAAGAGGTCATGAGTCCTATAACAGGTCAAGGAATTGAAATATTTACCTGAAACTAGGAGATGGGGTCGAACCTCTACCTTTATACTGCATATGGATTTGAGACTGGTTCTGGGTCAGCACCCTAGTTTAATTATAATTGGATCAACTACTACTATGTTTAAAGGAACTGAGCCTAGTGAAGCTATGTTGATTGGTGCAGCTAGTTTGATGGTCACAGCTCATAATACTTATACTAAAGTTAGAAAAGCACCTCAGTATGGGACTTGCAAGAACTCTTACATTGAAGGACCAACAACTAGATATGATGCTTCTAGGTATCGATATGGTACTGGTTCTAGTACTTAATTCATAATTGACATATAAGGAACCTAATTTTCCTTTGGCACACACTTAACCAAGTTTTCTTCAATGGTGCAGCAGGGATAAAGATGGTCAAGAGAAAATTCGTGCAATTGCTTTGTTGGATCTTTGAAGATCGAGGTGCATGAAACCAATATTACTAATAGAAGGTAGACAATTTACAAAATTTTGACTTTATTGTCAAAATTGCAATTTTCCATGACACAATTAAAAATGACTAACATAAATGACTAATTCATATTCTTCTAGCTAGTCATTTTTTATGTCGTGACTAAATTAGTCGCTTATGTTAGTCATTTTTAACTCTGTCACTTATTATCTAGTCATATTTGTTAACTAGTGACTAAATTATTCATTAGTTTTAGTCGTTTATAGTTGGGTCAATCAAAATTGCTCATATTTAGTAGTAAATCACTTGAAAAACCTGTGGTGACTAGAATTTTTAGTCATGTAGTAGCTAATTCCTCATTTTGTACTAGTGGCTGGCAGGGTTTGATTTGACCGATTTCTAACCATTTCTCTCGTTTTCCTTTTCAATGGTTAACAGTCTTAGGGAATTTGTCTACAAGCTGCCAAAAAGATGGCTTTTGGTGGCTAATGAAATGATAATCCTTTCGCCTAAGCCACTAAAATCATTTTCCCAATGTCACGGTGAACCCAACTTTTGGTGGATAGTGGCCTCTCTGAATATTCCTTTTAAATGCCAAAATCCTGTCCTTTCAGTGGCTAATGAAACATAAGATATTTCTCCTAGGCCACCGAAAGTACTTTTTCCTCAACGCCCTTTTGCCTGATTTTGGTAGTTAACGCCCCTCTTGAACTATTTACTAAGCTACTGAAAGAAACACTTTTTCGGTGGCTAATCAGTCATCTGAAGTCTTGCCTAAGCCACTGAAAAAGTTTTTACCATTTACTTTCTTGGGCCCACTTTCGATGGTTTACTTTTATCCTGCGTTAAACCGCTAGCTGCCAAAACAAAGCCTTTCGATGGCTAATGAGCTATTGAGAACCTCGCCTAAGCCACCGAAAGCTAAAACTTCCAATTTCTTCAACCACAGCACAAACATAGACCTTCAATTTTTTAGTCATCTTTAAATATTTCATTACATGACTCGAATTATTCATACTATCAAAATAAATTTATTTTGGGAGATAACACCTCCAAAAAAATATTCTCCTCCTTGCAGATCTGTCTCTCTCTCTCCTACGCACTACTCAAGTGAGTTTGTGTTCTAATGAGTAGAAAAAATCCTCTATTTATACACATTGAGACAATGGAATTTTATCCTAAACAAGTCAACCCCACTAAACTATTTGGGCCGAATTCACCTAAGAAGACTCAAAACAATATATTATATTATTCATTAGGGTACTGATGACCCGACTTACAATGGAGGCTTTACCTCATGACTCTATGATGACTAATTACAATAGTAACACACTGATGGAGGAATAATAACATCTCCCTTGGGTTACATCAGGAGAATACATTTAGAATATCCTTTGAAGTTACAATATTTAAATAGTCCCCCTTAATGAGAAGGTTATTCTACTGACAACATCATCATAGACTATAGAAGAATAGAGAGACAATATCTTCACCAGTATCGAGGTGATACATCTATACATCATAGGAATTTTTCATAATCAGTAACTGGAACACTTACTCTTCAATGTATTCATCTTTTGCATCGCACGATCGCTTGATCCTTCTTGCAGCACCACTTCAATATTTTGATCCTTCGTAGTAGCACTTTGATCTTCTAATCTTTTGCAGCAGTAGTTCGATCTCCAATCCTTCATAGAAGCACTTCGATATTTGATCCAATGCAACACTTTCTATCTTCTTGAGTCTTTGTAGTAGAAATTTGATCTTCGATCCTTTGTAGCAGCACTTCGATCATTTTGATCCTTTGCAGCAACGCTTTGATCTTCTCGATCCTTCATAGCAGTACTTTGATATTTGATCCTTTGCAACAGAACTTCGATGATTTTGATCCTTTGCAGCATTACTTTGATCTTCTTGATCCTCCTACACCACGCTACTTGTAGTACACATGATCATTTTTGGGGATGATCAATCCCTATCAACATAATTCCAAGGATGATGCAATCCTTTATCATCTTGATCCATAATATCGATTAGTTGAATCATCTACAACTGAATGTAAATATCAACCACACCTAGATGTAGTCCCTGTCATCCATGAGGACTCATCATAGACCATCCATACAACTAATGTTAGGACCACTCATAAGTTAGTGTTATACTACGTTATCTACACTTACATGTAGGAATACTCTTCCATGTAAGAGTATTTTCTTAAGAGCAGATCTTGACCCCATACAAAATGTCGTCCCTCATTGTAGAACATCCTGACCATTAAGGTTAGGACCACTCCAAAGTAAGTATCATATTACGACATCTATGAGGACTCGTCATAGATCATCCATACCACTAAGGTTAGGACCACTCCAAAGCGAGTGTTATTCTATGGTATCTACATATGAATGTGGGAATACTCTCCATACAAGGTCATTGTCTGCAAAGTAGATCTTGATTGCATACAAAATGTCAGTCATTTCTTCCTATGAGGAATCATCATAGAGCATCCATACCACTTAGGTTAGGAACACTCTTGAGCGATTTTTATTCTATGGCATCCACAAATGAATGTGGGTATTCTCCATGTGAGAGTAACATTTTGCAAGGCCATCCTTACTAAGGAACACTTGGCATGAGAAAAGTGTTATACCTGCTATACTCAAGAGAGGATACTATCATCCAAAAGTGAATTTCAGACCTTATCATCATCACTATCATCCCAGCATTGATGCCAGTCTCATCATCTCTCCCCCTTTCCTAGGAAGTTCCATATTATCAAAGTCATCCCCTTTGTCCAAGGAGGGTTTATTTATTCGACCTGATATTCTTTTTCAAGGAGATTCCATATATTTGACTTGTTATCCTTTATGAAGAATGTCCATGTGATCATCATCTGTAGTACCATCATTATTCCTCCTTGCAAGGAAAGTATTTTCGAATTAAATGAAGCTTGTCATGGAAATATTCAAACTTTACGGGATATAGAGGATTGGTCTGTACATCAGAAAATTTATCATTGATACTCACATACTGGAGCTTGATAGCTCCCTTATGTACATTGCTTCAGCTATACTGAGAGAAACAATGGGTTGTTTCTTTCTAAGCCATGAGATCATGAAGGATCCGAGACAATAACATCCACCTGAGGTTCTCTTCCTGTCTACAGCACTTCCTACTCAATCTGAATCTGCATATCTATATAATTTTCAATCATGATATATACCATAGTAAAGTCCTAAGTCTACTGCACCTTTTAGATACCTCATCACATGCTTTTTAGCTTTTAGGTGAACCCGTCTAGGTTTAACTAGATATTGAGTTAAGGTGTTCACATCAAATCATATATGTAGCCTTCTATTTATTAGATACATCAGTGATCCAATGATATGTTTGTACTGAGTCATTTCCACTAATTCTAATGACTCATCAGATAATAGCTTCAAGTCGGTGTCCATGGGTGTGGCCATGGATTTACAATCCAACATATCAAATATTTTCAATATGTATACTACATACTTTCCCTAGTTCAGAAAGATTCCTTTTGGGCTCTGACACACTTCCATCCCTGGGAAATAATGCATCAATCCAAGACCTTTCATCTTGAATTATTCAATTAGCTTCTTCTTGCTCTCTATGATCTGTTCCCCATTTCCTGTCAGAAATAGATCATCCACATACATTAATAGTATGAGAGGTTCATCATTCATAGCCTTCATGTAAAGGTTAGGATCAAATTTACTCTTGGTAAATCCCAATCTTGTCAATAATATATCTATTCTACCATACAAAGGTCTAGGATCTTGCTTTAGTCCATACAAGTCCCTTTTCAACTTGCATAAATGAGCCACTCTGTCTTCGACTTAAAATACTTGTGTTTATTCGATGTAAACCTCTTCCTCAATAACACCATAAAGGAAGGTTGTCTTTACATCCATCTGTTCTAGATCCCACTTCATCATGGAAGTAGGTTACATGATGGTTTTTATGGAAGTATACCTTTCTACTAGAGAAAACATCTTATCATAATCATAATCAATCCCATCTTTCCGAGAGAATCCTCTACCCATAAATCTTGCCTTGTATTTTTCAATACTTCCATCAACATCATGTTTTATCTTATAGATCCATTTAGAAGATACCACACTCTTGCTTTCTGGTTTGGGTACTATGTCCCAAACATCATTCTTCATTATTGACTGGTATTCTTTCATCATTGCTTCAACCCATTCTTTATTCTGTGCAACATCTTCATAGATGGGGATTTCTTGATCTACAAGGTCACACATCAAAGCTACATAACTGGAATATGGATTTGATATTTTTCTTGTTCTTGTGGAGCCTTTGGAACTCCATATCTCTATGCTTCCTTTATGATTTCTCTTTCGAGAGATATCCATAGTAGGGGGTTCTTGAGATTCTAGCATATCATGATTTTCAAATGCTACTATTTCAAGAGAGAGTTCAACTTCTACCTTTATGGGAGGTACATCCTCTTCATGTACTTCATCAAGATGACACCTTCTACATTTATTAAGAGTTGTCTCTTCATCAAATTTTACATCCCTACTAATCTCGATATAATGAAATTCTGACATTTATATCCTAAAGGATTTGGAGCCTTCACATTATCCAACAAATATTCCCTTATTTCTAGAAGGATCCAACTTATTTCTATTCTCTTTAGGAATATGTACATTTACTGGGAAACCAAATATCTTGAGATGGCCCAATTGAGGTTTATTTCCTATATGCATCCCATTAGGAGTATTGAATCCAAGAGTACTGTCAGATAATCTATTATGCACATATACGATTATTCTTTCTTCTTCATCCCATAGGTGCATGGGGAAGTCTTTGTCATGAATCATGGTCTTCACTGCTTCCATAATAGCTATATTATTTCTTTCTACAACACCATTCTGTTCAGGTTTATAAGGATTGGTTAGTTCCCTCTTGATTCCTTCCTCCTTACATAATGCTTCAAATACCTTTGATGTGTATTCTCCACCATTATATGACCTCAGTGTCTTGATTCTTCTTTCTGAGTGGTTCTCTATCAAGGATTTGAATTCCTTGAATTTCCTGAACACTTCACTCTTGTTCTTCAAGAAGTATATCCGAGTATTTCTTGAATAGTCATCAATAAAGGTGACATAATACTCATATCCACTTAATGATATGGATGGCATGGGACCACATACATCATAATGAATTAGTTCCAACATACCTTTAGTCTTTGTTTCATTTTTTGGAAAGGGATTCTTGATGTTCTTTCCTCTTTCACATCCTTTGTAATTTTTCTCATGATCAACCTTCACATCTGGTAACCTGGTTACCACCTTAGTCACATAGGGAAGTGCTTTGTAGATGATGAGAGAAATCCTTCTATGCTTTCACTAGAGTTGGTGAGTCTCATGTATAAGGGCTATCTATGGATGTCCTTTGAGTTCGTACAATTCTCCTTCTTCTTCACCAATGACCACAACATATTCAAGTGTCTTTCCATTGGACAACATAAGTACTTGTCCATCCATAAAAGCAACTCTATATCCTTTCTTGTATAGATCAGAGATGGAAAGTAAGTTCTTTGTCAAAACTGGTACAAATAGTACTTCCTTCATCTTCATGGAAGTCCCAAAGTCAAGCTTGTAGCTCGATTCACCAATACCTTTGATGAGATATTGATAGTCATCTCCTGTGATACCTTCTGAGGAGAGTTCTTTTCTTAAAGTCTTGATAGAGTTTGCTTCTTCCCTATCATGTTCTTTATGGAACCACTATCAATAATCCATGTATCTTCTCCAGATGTCATAGACCCAGATAGAGTAGAGAATAACACATATTATTTTACATCTTCACCTCTAGTTAGTCTCTTTTGCGGTCTTTCTTTTTCTTCATCCTCATCTTCAACTAGATCAACATGATGTCTCTTATTGTTTTTATTGTTGTTCTTTGATGATGGACACTCTCTAGCAAGGTTTCCTATCTTAGGACAATTGTAGCATTGATACTTTGAGTAATCCTTCTTCTTCTTCTAAAACTTCTTCTTTAAAGGTTTTTGATTACTCTTCTTGAAGTTTAATTATTTTTTTAATTTGGTATGGATGGCTACAACCTAATCATCTTCTCTAAGTATAGATTCTCTGTTGGATATTCTGGCTTCTTCTTGTATGCAATCTTCCCATACTATGTCAAACTTGATACTTTCTTTTCTGGCACACACAGAATGAGTCCCAAGGTCTAGTGAGACCATAGAGAGAAGTCATAACTATTTCATACTCATCAAGGGTGTCTCTAATAACACTTAGTTTTTCTATGAACTGGGAGACCCTTGTGAAGTAATATTGAATTGATTATCCTTTTCTCATCTTGGTGCCTTTCAATTGAGCTCTCAGATTCATCTTTTTGTTAATGTTCCTTCCCTCATACATTCTACAAAGTCTGTCATACATTTGTTTAGGTGTCTTCTTAGGTGAAACTTGAGGGATCAAGTGATCTTTGATAGAATCAGAAATGATCCTCATTGCTTTGATTAGGTCTTGTTCATGCTCCTCCTTAGCTTCAAATTCTTTAGGTCCTGCAACTTCATCATTGATATACTTCTCAAGGCCATTCTCTTTTATAATAAAACCAAGGCCTTCTAGTTTGTCCTCAAGCTTAGTGCTTGGGGCCATCTTGTCCAGTAGGTCACTAAAAAAATGAAATTTCTCAAAATGGAAAGATGACCTTACCAGGAGATGCAGTTGACTGAGGGGAGTTGGTTGGTCCAACTGGTTTATGGAGATCCCAAATATCCACCCTTCAAATCCTACTTGCAAGGTTACCGCTCTGCAGAATTTCCAGTTCTAGTTTTCTAGAGTTTTTTGGTTTAGGTCCAAACTAGGGTTTGGATTTCCCTGAGATTCAACAACCCAAAAAATTTGATCCTGGGCTCAATAGATGCACTCTAAGGAGGCACAAATTTCTATGCAAGTAGATCTTCCAAATTCCAATTTTTTGTAGAAACCCTAATTTCTTCCAGAGAGGGAGGAGAGAGAGTTTCACCTTGTGAAATTTGTCCTATTTAGGTTATCTCTAATTCCATGTCAATATTTCATATGCTAGACTAGATATCATCAGTGTTCAATTCAAATTCACAACATTAGCATATGCAAAATCACTGAAAGAAACACAATCACAAATAGACACTGTATTTATCCTGGGAAACCCTCAAAGGGAAGAAAACCTAGCAAAACTTACTATGTATAAGATGTATAAGATAAAATCCCAAAACATGCATTCTCCTGCTTGGAGATCTATCTCTCTCTCTCTCCTATGCGCTACTCAAGTGAGTCCTTGTTTTAATTAGTAGAACAACTCCTCTATTTATACACATTGAGCCAACTGACTTTTACGCTAAATAAGTCATCCCACTAAATTGTCTAGGCCAAATTCACCTAGGAGGACTCAAAGAAGTATATTATATTATTCATTAGAGTACTAATGATCTGAATTACAATCAAGGCTTTACCTCATGACTCTATGATGATCAATTACAATAATAACACCCCGACAGAGGAATAATAACATCTCCCTTAGGCTACATCAATAAAATACATTTAGAATATCCTTTGAAGTTACAATATTTAAACACTCTCCCTTAACGAGAAGGTTATTTTCTACTGACAACATCATCAGATACTATAAGAGAACAGAGAGAAAATATCTTTAGTGGTATCTAGGTAATACATCTATACATTATAGGAATTTTTCACAACTAGTAACTGGAACAGTTATTCTTCAATGTCTCCATCTTTTGCATCACATAATCACTTGATCCTTTTTGCAAAAACACTTTGATCTTTCTGTCCTTCATAGAAGCACTTTGATCTTCTGATCCTTTGCAACAATAGTTTGATCTTCCATCCTTTGCAGTGGCACTTCGATCTTCGATCCTTTGTAACAGCACTTCGATCTTCGATCCTTTGCAGCACTTTCAATCTTCTCGATCCTTCATAGCAACACTTCGATATTCGATCCTTTGTAGTGAAACTTCGATCATTTTGATCCTTTATAGAATCACTTTGATCTTCTTAATCCTTCGTAGTAGCACCTCGATCTTTGATCCTTTGTAACAACACTTTGATCATTTCAATCATTTGTAGCAATAGTTTGATCTTGTTGATCCTTCGCCACCACGCTACCTAGAGTACATGTGATGTTTTTGTGGGATGATCAATCCCTATCACTTTAGGATGTAAATCAAAGGACAATGTAATCCTCCATCATCCTGATCCACAAATCAATCAGCTAAATTGTCTATAACTAAATGTAGATCTCAACCACACCTAGATGTAGGCCCTTTTCCTCCATGAGGACTCATCGTAGACCATCCATACCACAAAGGTTAGGACCACTACTAATTTAGTGTTATACTATGGTATCTACACTTACATGTAGGAATACTCTTCTATGCAAGAGTATTGTCTACAGAGCATATCTCGATCATATACAAAATTTTGTCCCCCATTGTAGAAAACATCCTTAACACTGAGGTTAGTACCACTCCCAAGTGAGTATTATATTACGACATCCGTGAGGACTCATCATAGATCATCCATGCCACTAATGTTAGGACCACTCCCAAGTGTGTGTTATTCTATATAACTACATATGAATGTAGGCATACTCTCCATACAAGAGCATTATTTGCAAATTAGATCTCGACTGCATACAAAATTTCAGTCATCTCATCCCGTGAGGACTCATCGTAGAGAATCCTTACCACTTAGGTTAGGACCACTCCTAAGTGAGTGTTATTCTTTAGTATACACAAATGAATGTGGGTACTCTCCATGCGAGAGTAAAATTTTTCATGGACATCCTTAGTAAGGAACACTCCCATGAGAAAAGTGTTATACCTTCCATCCTCAAGATAGGATACAATCTTCCACAAGTGAATGTCGGACCTTGTCATCATCACTGCCATCCCATCATGGATGTCAGCCTTATCATCACTCCCCCTTTCCTAGGAAGTTCCATATTATCAACCATCTACCCCTTCATCTTAGGAGGTTTCATGTCTTCGACCTAATCTTCCTTTCCGAGGATATTCCATATCATTGACTTGTTCCTCCTTTCTGAAGAAGGTTCATATCTTCATCATTTGTAGTACCATCAATGTTCCTCCTTGTGAGGAAAGTATTTTTTATATACACCAAGATTTTGAACAAAATATTCAAACTTTACTCGAGATATAGGCTTGGTCAGTACATCAACAACTTTCACATAGGTACTCACATACTAGAGATTCATAGCTCCCTTTTTGACCATATCCCTTTTATAAAAATATTGGATTTCTATGTTCTTTTATTTATCATGGAACACCATATTCTTTGTTATCTTTATGCAACTCTAGTTGTTATAGAGAATCATTGTAGTGTCCAACTCTATGTCAAATAATAAAGACATATTTTATGAATTCATATCGCTTCGCAACTAGCGGAGCAAGCTACTAGGTACTATGATTCAGCTGTACTAAGAGAAACACTAGATTGTTTCTTACTAAACCATGAGGTCATGGTAGATCCCAGACAATAACATCCACCTGAGGTTCTCTTCCTGTCTGTGCCACTTCTTGCCCAATCTAAATCCATATATCCATATAATTTGTATTCATGATATCTAGCATAGTAAAGTCCCAAGTATATTGTACCTTTTAGATACCTCATCACATGCTTTGAAGCTATCAGGTGAAACCATCTAGGTTTAACTAGATACGAAATTAAGGTGTTCACAACAAAGCATATATCTAGCCTTGTATTCATTAGATACATGAATGATTCAATGATCTCTTTGTATTGAGTTAAGTCCACTAATTTTGATGACTCATCGGATAACAACTTCATGTCAGTGTCCATGGGTGTGGTCATGCTTTTACAATCCAACATATCAAATATTTTAAATATTTCTATTGCATACTTTCCCTGGTTCAAAAATATTCCTTATGGGCTCTGCCACACTTCCATCCCTAGGAAATAATGCATCAATCAAAGATCTTTCATCTTGAATTCTTCAACTAGCTTCTTCTTGCTCTATGTGGTATGTTTCCCTTTTCCTTCTAGAAATAGATCATCCAAGGGTTGTATCTGGATTTCCTTTGAGTTTGTACAATCCTCCTTCTTCTTCACCAATGAGCACAACATCTTCAAGTGTCTTTCCTTTGGACCACATAAGTACTTGTCCATATATAAAAGAAACACTATATCCTTTCTTATATAGAGTAGAGATGGAAAGTAATTTCTTTTTCAAACCTAGTACATACAGTACTTCCTTCATCTTCATGGAATTCCCAGAATCAAGCTTGTATCTTGCTTCACCAATACCTTTCATGGGATATTGATATTCATGTCTGAGTGATACCTTCTGAGGAGAGTTCTTTTCTTAAAGTTGTGACAGAGTTTGGTTCTTCCCTATCACGTGATTTAAAGAACCACTATCAATAAGCCATGTATCTTCTCCAATTTTTACAGACCTAGAGAGAGCAGAGAATAACACATATTCTTCTATATCTTCGCCTCTAGTTAGTATCTTTCGAGGTCTTTATTTTTCTTCATCCTTGTATTCATTTAGATGAGCATGATGTGTCTTGTTGTTGTTGTTTTTCTTTGGTGATGGACACTATCTGGAAAGGCGTCTTATATTATGACAGTTGTAGCATTGATACTTTGAGTAACCCTTCTTCTTCTTTTGAAACTTCTTCTATGAATTTTTTTTATTACTCTTCTTAAGTTTGATTTTTTTCTTCCTTTAGTATGGATGGCTATAGCCTGGTCATCTTCTCTGAGTAGAGCTTCTTTGTTGGTTACTCTAGCTTTTTCTTGTATGTAATCTTCCCATACTATGTCAAACTTCATACTTTCTTTTCTGGCACATAGAGTCTGTATGAATGAGTCCCAAGGTCTAGTGAGACCATTGAGAGCATTCTTAACTAGTTCATTCTCATCAAGGGTGTCTCCAATAGTACTTAGTTGTTCTCTAAACTGGGAGACCCTTGTGAAGTAATCTTGAATTGATTCTTCTTTGCTCATCTTGGTGTCCTTCATTTGAGATCTTATCTCCATCTCTCTGTTGATGTTCCTTCCCTCCTACATTCTGGAAAGTGCATCATACATTTGCTTAGCTATCTTATAACATGACACTTGAGAGATTAAGTGATCTTTAATAGAATCAGCAATGATCCTCATTGCTTTGATTAGGTATTGTACATGCTTCTCATTAGCTTAAACTTCTTTAAGTTATGTAACTTCATCCTTGATGTAGTTCTCAAGGCCATTCTCTTTCAGAATGAGACCAATCAAATACTTCAAAGCTAGGAATTTTTATATGCCTTTTAGTTTGTCCTCAAGCATAGTGCTTGGGGCCATCCTTTCTAGTAGGTCACTGAAAAAATGAAATTTCTCAAGATGGAAATCTGACCTTACCAGGAGATATGCTTGACTCATGCGAATTGGTTGGTCCAATTGGTTTATGGAGATCCCAAATCTTCACCCTTAAAATCCCACTTGCAAGGTTGCATCTCTACATAATTTATAGTTCTATCTTTCTATAGATTTTTGGTTTAGGGCCTAACTAGGGTTTGGAATTCTCTGAGATTCAACCAACCAAAAAATTTGCATCCTGGGCTCAATAGATGCACTCTAAGGAGGCAGAACTTTCTATGCAAGCAAATCTTCCAAATTCCAAATTTTTGCAGAAACCATAATTTCTTTCAGAGAGGTAGGAGAGAGAGTTTCACCTTGTGAAAGATGTCTTATTCAGGTTAGCTATGATACCATGTTAATATTTCATATTCTAGAATATATATCATTAGTGTTCAATTCAAATTGACAACAGTAGCATATGTAGAATCACTGAAAGAAACACAATCACAAGATAGACATAGTATTTATCCTGGGAAACCCTCAAGGGGAAGTAAAAATAGAAAAAATTCCTCTCTATAATATGTATAAGCTAAAACCCCAAATCAGGTATTCTCCTCCTTGCAAATTCATCTCTCTCTCTCCTATGCGCTACTCAAGTGAGTTTGTGTTCTACTTAGTAGCACAACTCATCTATTTACACACATTGAGCCAACTGAATTTTACCCTAAAAAAGTCAGCCCTACTAAACTGTCTAGTCCAACTTGATCTAGGAAGACTCAAAACAATATATTATATTATTCATTAGGGTACTAATGACCCAACTTACAATGGAGGATTTACCTCATGACTCTATGATGACCAATCACAATAGTAACACCTCGACGGAGGAATAATAACATCTCCCTTGGGTTACATCACTAAACTCCATTTAGAATATCCTTTGAAGTTACAACATTTAAACACTCCCCATTAACAAAAGGGTTATTCCACTAACAACATCATCATAGACTATAGGATAAAAATAGACAATATCTTCAGTAGTATCGAGGTAATACAATTATACGTCATAGGAAGTTTTCACAATCAGTAACTAGAACAATTACTCTTTAATGTCTTCATCTTCTCCATCACATGATCACTTAGTCCGTTTTGTAGCAACACTTTGATATTTTGATCCTCTGTAGGAGCACTTCAATCTTCTGATCCTTTGCAAGAGTATTTCGATCTTCAATCCTTTGTAGTAGCACATTGATCTTCGATCCTTTGAAACACTTTCGATCTTCTCGATTTTTTGTAGAAGCACTTTGATCTCCAATCCTTTGTAGTAGCACTTCGATCATTTTGATCCTTTGCAGAAACATTTTGATATTCTTGATCCTTCATAGCAGCACTTCCATCTTCGATCCTTTGCAAAAACACTTCGATCATTTCGATCCTTTGCAGCAACACTTTTATTTTCTTGATCCTTCTCCACCAGGCTACCTACAGTACATATGATATTTTTGTTGGATGATCAATCACTATCACATTAGGACGCAAGTCAAAGGATGATGCAATCCTCCATTATCATGATCCATAATATTGATCAAATGAATCATCTAGAATTGAATGTATATCTTGACCACACCTAGATATAGGCCCTGTCATCCATAAGGAATCATCGTAGACCATCCATACCACTAAGTTTAGTGTTAAGTTTTCATATGCTAGACTAGATTCAATAGTATTCAATTAAAAATCATAGCAACATATCAAGAATGACTGATAGAGACATAATCACAAGATAGACACGACATTTATCCTGGGAAACCATCAAGGCGAAGAAAACCCAGCAAAAACTTCCTTTGTATAAGATGTATAAAAGACAAACCCAAAAACAGGTGTTCTCCTCCTTCTATTCTATCTATCTCTCTCTCATATGCACTACACAAGTGAGTGAGTCTATTTTCAAATAAGAACCATAGCTCCTCTATTTATACATATATGTCAATTGACTTTTGCACTAGACAAGTCGGCCCCAATAATATGTCTGGGTCACTTCATCTAGGAATACTCAAAAACAATATATTATATTATTTATTAGGGTACTAAAGACCCAACACAAGTGGAGTATTTACCTCATGAATCTGTGATGACCAAATACAATAGTAACACCCTTTTAGAGGAATAATAACATCTCCCTTGGGTTACATCAGTAAAATGCATTTAGAATATCCTTTGAAGTTACAATATTTCAACAGTTAGGACCACTCCTAAGTTAGTGTTATACTAGAGTATCTACACTTACATGCAAGTATACGCTTTCATGCAAGATTATTGTCTACAAAGAAGATCTCGACTGCATACAAAATGTCGGCCCTCATCATAGAACATCCTTACCACTGAGGTTAGGACCATTCCCAAGTGAGTGTTATATTACGGCGTCCATGAGGACTCATCATAGAGAATCCATACCACTAAGGTTAGGAACACTCCTAAGTGAGTGTTATTCTATGGTGTCTGCATATGAATGTAGGGATATTCTCCATACAAGAGTATTGTCTACAAAGCAGACCTCAACTGCATCCAAAATTTTAGTCATGTCATCCTGGGAGGACTCATCATAGAGCATCCCTACCACTTAGGTTAGGACCACTCCTGGGAGAGTTTAATTCTATGATATCCACAAATAAATGTGGGTACTCTCCATCTGAGAGTAACATTTTGTAAGCCTGTCCTTAGTAAGGACCACTCTCATGAGAAAAGTGTTATACCTACCATCCTCAAGAGAAGATACTATCATCCACAAGTGAATGGCATACCTTATGATCATCACTATCATCCCATCATCGATGTAAGTCTTATCATTGTTCCCCCTTTCCTAGGAAGTTCCATATTATCAAACTGCTCCCCCTTTGTTCGAGGAGAGTTCATGTCTTCGACCTGATATTCCTTTCTGATGAGAGTCCATATCTTTGACTTATTCCTCCTTTCCGAATAAGGTCCATATATTCATCATTTGTAGACCATCACTATTCCTCCTTGGGAGGAAAGTCTTTTCAATATAGACCAAGCTTGTCATGGAAATCTTCAAACTTTACTCGAGATAAAGGCTTGGTTAGTACATCAAAAACTCACTCATTAGTACTTAGATACTGGAGCTTGATAGCTCCCTTTTGTACCAATCCCTTATATAAAAATATCGTATTTCTATGTGCTTTGATTTATCATGGAACACTGGATTCTCTGTCATCTTTATGCAACTCTCGTTATCATAGAGAATCACTCTAATTTCCAACTCTATGTTAAATAATCATGACATAAGTTTCTGAAGCCATATTTCTTTGCAACTAGTGGAGAAAGATGCTATGTAATATGCTTCAGCTGTACTAAGAGAAACACTAGAATATTTCTTACTAAACCATGAGATCATGGCTGATCCTAGACAATAATATCCACATGAGGTGCTATTTCTCTCTACAACACTTCCTTCCCAATATGAATCCGTATATCCATATAATTTGTAGAGATGATCTCTACCATAGTAAATTCCCAAGTATATTGTACCTTTTATATACCTCATCACATGCTTTGCAGCTATCAGGTGAACCTGTCTAGGTTTAAATAGATACTGACTTAATGTGTTCACAATAAATTATATATTTGGCCTTGTATTCGTCAAATACATCAATGATCCAATGATCTATCTATACTGAGTCATGTCTAGTAATTCTGATAACTCATCAGATAAAATATTCAGGTCGGTCTTAATGGGTGTGGCCATGGCTTTAGAATCCAGCATATCAAATATTTTCAGTATTTCTACTGCATACTTTCCATGGTTCAGAAATATTCCTTCTGGTCTCTACCACACTTCCATCCCTAGGAAATAATGCATCAATCCAAGATGTTTGATCTCGAATTCTTCAGCTAGATTCTTCTTTCTCTGCCTGATTTGTTTCCCATTTACTGTCAGAAATAGATCATCCACATACAATAATAGTATGATAGGTTCATAATTCATTATAACCTTCATGTAAATGTTAGGATCAACTTTACTCCTAGTAAATCCCAAGCTTGTCAAGAAGCTATATATTCTACCATACAAAGGTCTAGGAGCTTGCTTCAGTCCATACAAAACCTTTTTCAACTTGCATACATGAGTCACACTATCTTCGACTTCAAATCCTTGTGGTTGTTTGATGTAAACCTCGTCCTCAATCACACCATTAAGGAAGGTTTTCATTACATCCATCTGGTCTAGTCCCACTTCATCATGGAAGCAAGTGCCATGATGCTTCTTATGGGAGTGTACCTTTCTACTAGATAAAATGTCTCTTCATAATGAATACCCTCTTTCTGAGAGAATCCTCTAGCCACAAATCATGCCTTGTATTTTTCAATACTTCCATCATTGTCATGTTTTATGTTGTAGATCGATTTCAAAGATACCGCACTCTTGTTTTCTATTTTGGGTACTATGTCCCAAACATCGGTCTTCATTATTATTTGTACTCTTTTTTCATTGCTTCAACCCATTCTTTATTTTGTGGAGCTTCTTCATTGCTAGTGGGTTCTTGATCTACAAGGTCACACATCAAAGCTACATAACTGGAATATGACTTTGATCTTTTGCTTGTTCTTGTGGAGCCTTATAGAGCTCCATATCCCTTTGCTTCCTCTATGATTTCTCTTACCCAAGTAGGTTTTATCTCTCGAGAGATATCCATAGTAGGGGGTTCCTGAGGTTCTAGCATGTCGTGATCTTTAGATACTACTATTTCAAAAGAGGGTTCAAATTCTACCATTCTGGGAGGTACATCCTCTTACTATACATCTTCAAGGTGACACCCTCTAGATTTATTAATAGGTGTCTCTTCATCAAATGTTACATCCCTACTAATCTCGATATGATGGAATCCTGATATTAATATACTCAAGGGTTTGGAGACTTCATAGTATCCAACAAATATACCCTTGTTTCTAGAAGGATCCAACTTGTTTCTCTTCTCTTTCGGAATATGTACATATACTAGGAAGCCAAATATCTTGAGATGGCTCACTTTAGGTTTATTTCTTGTATACATCTCTTCAAGAGTCTTGAATCCAAGATAACTGTGATATAATCTATTATGCACATATACGGTTGTTCTTGTCGGTTCATCCCATAGGTGCATGGGGAGTTCTTGGTCATGAATCATGGTCTTCACTACTTCCATAATAGTTGTATTCTTTCTTTCCCCAGCACCATTCTATTGGGGATTATAGGTATTGGTTATTTCCCTCTTGAGTCATGCCCCCTTACAGAATGTTTCAAATTCCTTTGAAGTGTATTATCCACCATTCTCTGGCCTCCATGTCTTGACTCTTCTTTCTGAGTGGTTCTCTATAAAGGCTTTGAATTCCTTTAATTTCCCAAACACTTCACTCTTGTTCTTCAAGAAGTATATCCAAGTATTTTTTGAATAGTCATCAATAAAGGTGACATAATACTTATATCCACTTAATGATATGGAGGGCATGGGACCACATACATCAGAATGAATTAGTTCCAACATACCTTTAGTCTTTGTTTCACTTTTTGGAAAGGGATTCTTGATGTTCTTTCCTCTTGCACATCCTTTGCAAGGTCCCTCATGATAAACCTTCATATTTGGTAACCATGTTACCACCTTGCTCACATAGGGAAATTCCTTATAGTTGATGTGAGAAAGCCTCCTATGCTATAGTTCACTTGAGCTTGTAGTCTCATGGACAAGGGATGCCTCTAGATGTCCTTTGAGTTTGTAAAGTCCTCCTTCACCAATGACTGCAACATCTTCAAGTGTCTTTTCTTTGGACCACATAAGTACTTGTCCATTTATAAAAGAAACTCTATATCCTTTCTTATCTAGAGAAAAGATGGAAAGTAAGTTCTTTTTCAAACATGGCACATACAATAATTCCTTCATATTCATGGAAGTCCTAGAGTCAAACTTGTAGCTTGATTCACCAATAACTTTGATGGGATGTTGATAGTCATCTCCTAATGATACTTTCTTAGGAGAGTTATTTTCTTCAAGCCTTAACAGAGTTTGCTTCTTTCCCTGTCATGTGCTTTGAAGTACCACTATCAATAAGCCATGTATCTTCTCTAGGTGTTGTAGACCTAGAGAGAGTAGAGAATAACACATATTATTCTACATCTTCACCTCTAGTTAGTCTCTTTTGAGTTCTTTCTTTTTCTTCATCCTCATCATCAACTAGAGGAGTTGTAACACCCTGGTTTTGACCCCATGATATTTTGATTGTACATGACATATATATTGTATTGAGATCATGGCATCGGGATCAAGGCCAAAGGTCTGCCATTGACCTAGTATTTTGTATATAGGTAGTCAAGGTGGATTCCTAAGGTTATGGTTATGGTGCTCTTCAAAGCACAGATCCTTGTTGAATATCATGTAAATGTACAGATCAATAAAAATGCCACATCTAGCTATTGAACTGCAGCATGAAAGAGATGGGGGCATGACCTCACAAGGAATAGGGTGGAGAGTTGGTCAAACCTTTGATACTATAGGGTCAAGCTAGATGTCAATGAGGAAACCCATGCACCCTCAGCTACCCTTTTTTTCCTATGTCCTTAATCATTAATTCCTTCCAGAAATCGGATGAGGAAGTTAATTCCTGGGGTAGTGCAAGGCATGACAAACTTCAGTCTATGCAGGCCTCCAACCTGGGGGATCACGTGCTTTTTCTTCTACAGGAAGAAAGAATGTGATGTGTTCCATGTTCTCTAGAAGAGATCATGTTTACATTTTTTTCACTCCCCCTCAGTCATTCTAAAAAAACCCGCATTCAAACCATTTTCCTCGGACGTTTTTTCCTCTTTGTTGTTCCTCATTCAAGCTACTCACTCATCCCACAGACATTTTTCTTTCAGGTTGTTCACCTTGGTCATTTAACCCGCAGAGAGAGAGAGAACCATGTTCTATTCGAGGGTATTTCACCTATTTCTTACCATCCTTAGCCGTGCAAGGGTCAAGGGACTGAGTATTTGGAAAATATTTTTCCTTTGTCGAGCAAGGGTAGAGGATATCCCTCGATTTTGTGAGCAAGTGCGGTCATATGTGGTTTTTTCATTATGGATGGTTTCCTGTAATATAAATCATCTATTATCATGTTTTTCCATGTGTATAGTGAGAATCCGGCTTACTGGTCTAACAATGTGGTTTTGTTGTGTACCCTAGGATTTGGGTCTCATGGTTTCACAAGATTGAGGAGTGGATGAGAAGAGAAATAAAATTGTAACATAGTATAGTAAGGAACCTCAAATAAAGATAAGAGTGGATGGTATATCCTTACTACATGCCCTGAAGAGCACTAGAAGGGAGGCATAGCCTTAGGGACTGTTGAGCATAGATGAGGGATGCTACCTTGTGTTGGGATGCAGGTAATGTTGATACCAAGCTAGATAGATCTTGTGGAGGTGTCCTTATATCTTTAGTAATCCACTATATTAGTCATTTAATTGCCTTTCCACTTCCTTAGCATTCTGTAAACCCAAGGGAGATTGGCTTGGCCTTGGGGCATGTTAACCCGATTGGATCTTGGTTTGGTTGAGTCTTGTTTTGCATTGGACTTGTGTGTAATCCTTGGCTAGAAAACATGTTAACCCAAATGTGAAAGATGGTTTTGTCTTGAGGCCTATGAACTCATATTTTTGCTTGGATGGTCCATTAATGCAAGTGTTGGCTTAATAAGCCTGCAACCTATTAACCCAACTAGGTGATGGATTAGCTGGACAGTGTGATTAGTCGAACTAGGGGTTGTCTTGATTGTGTGTTAAAGATACTTGGATGTGTGTGATTATGTTGTTCCCTAGTCCTTTTGGAATCATTCCCAACTCGGGGGTGGAAGTGGTGTTGAGATATTAAGGAACGCGCTGGCCTATGGTTGGGTGGAACGTTGCATCTACATAGCTAGTTGCAAGATAACTTCATCCTTCAAGATAAGTATTCTTGTTATGTTGCTTATGAAATGTGTTTGTATATGAATTGTGTTAACTTTTCATATGCTTAGCTAAGACATCAATACTTCATTTCATTTTCATAACAAAAGCATATAAACAGGATCACTGAAAGATAGACAAGCACAACCATACAAAAGGAACACAAATATTTATCCTGGGAAAACCCTAAAGGGAAAAACTCAGCAAAATCTTCCTCAATATAGATGCCCCAAAAAGATAAAAGATAAAACTAGCAAGGAGATCAAAGCCTGATCCTCCTCCTTCTCCAGCTACTTCTCTTCTCCACTAATGCGCTACATAAGTGAGAGTGTGTGTGTTCCAAATGAGGAGCACCACACCTCTATTTATATTCATTCGTTCACTTGAATTAACTAATTTGACATGTAGGCTCGAGTTACAAATGTAGGGTCAAGTAACCAAACTGGGGTGCTAATGACCCACCTTTACAATTAGAGGGGACTACCTCATGACTCTTATTAGTTCTTCCGATTAGAAGCATCGGGGTACAAGATAATATAAGTGGTTCTCCCAGTAGGACCATTGAGGACCACAAAAGATACATACAGAATATTCTTTGAAGTTACAATATTTCAACACTCCCCCTTAACAAGAAGGGTATTCTACAACAACATCAACAACAACAATAGTAGGAGAGAGATAGAGGACATCATTAGCATCATCAAGGTTGTTGATGTATTTATAACTTCGGAATGTATTCATATATGTATCTTATGTATTGTAACCCGATGTTTATTCCAGGATGTTTCTAGTATGTATTTGAGTCATATTGTCTTGCCCCGATGTTCCAATCAGGAGGATCAATAATGTAAACAAGTCATGTCAAGTCATTGTTAAAGTCCCCACAGTTTTGGGGCACTAGGGTTATTAGACACTCATAGAGATGTCGGCTCAAGTAAGTAATTGTTAAGTGAGGCCGACATGATTGAGTGCAATTCAAGTGAATGAAAGAATATAAATAGAGAGTGAGACTCTCTATTTATCACACACATCATTCACTCACTCAAGTGTGGTGCATTAGTGAGGAAGGAAATATACTAGGACTAGACAAAAGAAGAAGACTACTGCTGATTCTATCTCTAAGGAAGTTGCAGGGTTTTCTCCTTTATGGTTTCCCCAAGGAAAACTCTTTGTGTCTCTTGTATCTTGTGATGTGCTTATGTTTTATTGTTGTGCTTGTTATTCTCTCAGTGAAAAGATCCTAAGATCATAATGCTAGCTTATATGTTGAAAAACTAACATGGTATCAGAGCTAACCTGAGAAGAAGACACTGTGCAGCTGCAGGAACTAGGGATTCCTAGTTTGTGGACCTTCCTCCACATATTTTCAGCAAAAGTAAGGTGGAACAACTCTCCTCCTTAGGGCGCATCTTTCTGTTGAAACAGAATCCAATTCTAAGGTTTTTCAGTTTTGGACCTATCACTAGGGTCGGAAATTAGGGATTTTTATAGAAGAGGAATTTTTCAGTGAGCCTAGGCCTGGATTGATCTCCTCCCCAAAATAGAAGTTAGGGACAAATTTCAAGGCTTTTTGGTGGACAGAACTCCAGAAAAGCAAAACCCTAGTTTTCTCCTGAACCAGGGCTATAGGATTTCAGCTCAAGTTTTAGATCCGACATCTTGAACCTGGTAAGATCTAAAATCTTTTGTATTTCCATTTGAGGTTCTCATTTTAATATGTCTCATCATACCAACCTTGATGAAAAGCTTGAGGGAGCTGATAACTTCTGAGCCTGGAAGTATAGGATCTTCCTGGTCCTGGAAGAGAATGAATTAGACTCCTACATTCATGAGGAGGTTCCTGTTCCAGAGGGAGATGAGGAAAAATCCTTACATAAGAAGAATATGGTTATGGCAAAGATGATCATTGCTAATTCTATTAAGGATCACCTTATCCCACAGGTGTCTTCTCTCAAGATACCTAAAGCTATGTTTGATGCCCTAACCAAATTGTTTGAAGGAAAGAACATCAATTGGAAGATGACCTTGAGGAACCAACTGAAGAATGTGAAGATTCAGATTGCAGAAACTATCCATTCTTACTTCACAAGGGTTTCTCAGATCAAGGAACAATTAGAAGCTGTTGATGAAGAAGTGGAAAATGCAGAGATTGTGATGACTACCTTGAATGGCCTTCCTAGGTCATGGGATGCTTTTATCCAAGGAATCTATGCTAGAAAGAAGCTAGTCAAATTCAGCAGACTCTGGGAAGAATGTTCTCAAGAAGAAGCATGGATAGCAGCTCAAGAAGAGAAGATGGGAAGTGAAGACCAAGCCCTCACAGCCCACTCCAATAAAAGCAGAAGAAGACCTCATTACTCCAAAGGTAAGGATTCTCATCCCAGAAGAGACATTTCAAAATTAAGATGTTATACATGTGATGAGATAGGACACTTTGCAAAAGACTGTCCTAAGAACAAGAGCCACTCTCATAAGAAGAAGGGGAACAAAAGAATACATCATGCTCATGCTATAGAGGATGTTGAACCATCCAAGAAGAGATCCAGATATGAAAGTGAAGATTCTTCAAGCGAGGATGAATATGTTCTGATATCAGCTCTCACAGGTAACATTACTCATGGTAGTGATTATTGGCTTATAGACAGTGGGGCTTCCAAACATATGATGGGATTCAAGGAATCTTTTGTAAGACTGTCAGAACATGAATCACCTCACAAGGTGAAACTAGGAGATGACTATCAATATCCAATAAAAGGTAGTGGGGAATCTTCATACAAGATAGACTCTGGTAAGTCTCTAACAATGAAAGAAGTATTGTTTGTTCCAGGACTCAAGAATAACCTTCTATCCATTTCAGCATTAGATGCAAAAGGAATGCGGGTTGCATTCATAGATGGTCAAGTCATTATGTGGCCAAAAGGAAAGACTATCAATGATGCGGTAGTGATTGGAGAACAAGAAGGAGGCTTGTGCAAATTGAAGGGCCATCCAGAACAATCCTTGATCCATGATACGGTAGAGCCAAATGAACTTTGGCATAGAAGGATTGCACATGTGCATTACAGAGCACTACCTATTGCAAGCAAAGTTGTTGAAGGTCTTCCAGAATTCCAAGAAAAACATGATGGAGTTTGCAAAGGATGTGTGAAAGGGAAGAATACAAAGAAGACATTTTCCAGCAGTGAAAGTAAAGCCAAAGGTATTCTAGAAATCATCCACTCTGATGTATGCGGTCCTATGTCATCAAACTCACTAAGAGGGTATGCATACTATGTTTCTTTTATTGATGATTTTTCTAGAAAGACATGGATTTACTTTATGAAAAACAAAGATGAAGTATTCAATAAGTTCAAAAAATTAAAAGCCTTGATCGAAAACCATACTGAAAAGAAGATCAAGACCATTCAATCAGATAATGGTGGAGAATTCAATTCGAATGAATTCAAAGAGCTATGTAAAGAATCAGGGATTAAGAGGGAGTTGTCTACTCCTTATAATCCACAACAGAATGGAAGAACAGAACCATCATGGAAGCTGCAAGAGCAATTCTTCATGATCAATATCTACCTATGCATCTTTGGGCGGAAGCTGCCAGAACAGCAGTGTATGTACAGAACCGGACTCCACATAGAGTACTTAAGAACAAGACTCCTGAAGAAATCTTCTCCAGCAAGAAACTAGAATTCAGCCATCTCAGAATATTCAGTTGTCCCGTGTACATACACATTACAAAAGAGAAGAGAACAAAATTAGATCCTTTAGGAAAGAAGGGCATATTTGTGGGATACTCTAAAAGCTCGAAGGCTTACAGAATCTACTTCCCAGGATACAAGAAGATTGATATCAGCAGGGATGTGACATTTGATGAAGGCACAGCTTACAACAAATCCAGAAAGAGACCTCCTGAAGAACCTAAAGAACCTGAAGCATAATTTCCCAGGATTCATGATACAATCATAAACGAAGAAGCTCAAGAAGAAGATCGAGAATTCGAGGAACCACAAAGACCTGTAGATCCACCTTTGGAGAAGAATCCTCATAAGAGGAAACCTGCTTGGGTACGTCAACTTATCTAAGGTGCGGAAAGATATGGGGCTCCAGAAGAGAATCACAGAGAAAGAAAGAGGACCAGATCTAATTCCAGGTATGTAGCCTTACTATGTGATTTCATTGATAAAGAACCTTCTAGTTATGTAGAAGTGGTAGAAAAGAAAGAATGGAAGGATGCTATGATCGAAGAATATCAATCGATCATGAAGAATGATGTTTGGGATGTTGTCCCAAGACCAAAAGGGAAGTCAGTTGTAACTTCCAAATGGATCTACAAGATCAAGCATGTTGCAGACGGTAGCATTGAAAAGTATAAGGCAATATTTGTAGCTCGGGGTTTCTCTTAGAAAGAAGGAATAGACTATGAAGAAACATTTGCACCTGTAGCCAGATACACTTCCATCAGATCAGTACTTTCTCTGGCCGCAGTGATGAAATGGAAGATACACCAGATGGATGTCAAGACTTCCTTCTTGAATGGTGTAGTAGTAGAGGAAGTGTATGTAGAACAGCCACATGGATTTGAGGCACATGACAGAGAGTCTCATGTATGCAAATTGAAGAAAGCCCTGTATGGTTTGAAACAGGAACCCAGGACCTAGTACGACAGAATTGACAGCTTTCTATCTAGTTTGGGCTTTACCAAGAGTAAAGTAGATTCCAACATTTACTACAAGGTTGAAGATGGCAACCCAGTGATGCTCCTACTGTATATAGATGATCTATTTGTGATAGGTATAGATGGGTTGATTTCTGATACGAAGAGAAAGATTGCTGATGAGTTCAAAATGAAGGAATTGGGGATGATGCATTACTTTCTAGGTATGGAGGTGTGGCAGAGTACAGATGGAATCTTCCTTGGACAAGGGAAGTATGCAGTAGAGATCCTAAAGAGGTTTGGGATGATGGACTGCAAAGCTATGGCCACACCTATGGCATTGAACCTGAAGCTATTGAGTGATGCTTCATCAGAGTCGGTTGATGCTACAATGTATTGTCAGATGATTGGATCATTGATGTACTTGACGAACATGAGACTAGATATTTGCTTTGCTGTGAACACCTTGAGCCAGTACTTGACAGATCTGAGAAGTGTTCACTTGATTGCTGTAAAGCATATTCTGAGGTACCTGAAGGGTACAGTTGATTATGGACTCAAGTACGATGTGAATCAAAAGATTAACCTAGAAGGTTATGTTGATTCATATTGGGCAGGAAGTGCCATCGACAGGAAGAGCACTTCAGGATGTTGCTTCAGTATGGGATCAGGTGTGATCTCTTGGTTTAGCAGGAAGCAATCCTGTGTGGAACTGAGTACAATTGAAGCAGAGTATGTTGCAGCTTGTTCAGCTAGTTGTGAGGAAGTATGGTTGTGGAAGCTACTGTCTAATATATTTGATCTCCAGTTGGATGCTACTTGTATACATTGTGACAACCAGAGTTGCATGAAGTTGTTAGAGAATCCAGTGTTCCATGACAAGTCGAAGCATATAGAGATCAAGTATCACTATATCAAAGATATGGTGCAGAGAGGAGCAGTGAAGCTCCAGTATATTGCGATGGAGGAATAGATAGCTGATGTATTGACAAAGCCATTGGCTAGGCTGAAGTTCGAGTACTTCAGGGAGAGACTTGGTGTTCTCCAGATCGAGGTTCCCTCCAAGAGAAAGTGATGAGACCCATAGCCATTCTGACATGGTGAGAGGATTGGTTCCTTCCATGGTAAGATGTAAGGGCTGAGCCATTCTATCATGGTGATAGGGTTGCTCCCTTCCATGTCAGATATGAGTGCTGGCCATTCTGTCGAGTAGGACAGATGTAAGGGCAATTTCCATTCTAGGAATGGAGGCACCTGGTCAGTTACCAGGAACACTCAGTGTAAGAACTGAGTAGCCATTCTGATGTGATAGAGGGATGTGTTCCCACTTGATCAGATTTAAGGGCTGAACCATTCTATCATGGCTAAAGGATTAAGTTCCTTCCATGTTAGATGTGAGTGTTGGCCATTTCGACGAGCAGGTCGGAAGTAAGGGCAACTGCCATTCTCTAGGAGAATGGAGGCGCCTGGTCAGTTACCAGGTAGCTCAATCGAGGAGGACTGGGGGCCATTCTAATATGACTACTGGGATTTGTTCTCGTAGGATCAGATGTGAGTGCAAGCCCTTCCATCATTGTGAGTAGGATGTGTTCCTGCCTGGATGGATGTAAGTGCAGAGCCATTCTTTGCATCATGTGTTGATCAGATATAAGTGCTGAGCCATTCTTCACATCATGTGTTGATCAGATGTAAGTGTTGTGCCATTCTTCACATCATGTGTTGATCAGATGTAAGTGCAGTGCCATTCTTCGTATCATGTGTTGATCATATCTAAGTGCAGTATCTATCTTCGCATCATGTGTTGATCAGATAGAGTTGTTGAGCCATTCTTTGCATCATGTGTTGATCAGATGTAAGTGCTAGGCCTTTCTAATGAGTAGGTTAGATGTGAGTGCTGGGCATGCCTTTCTGACAAGTAGGTTAGATGTAAGTGTTGGGCATGCCTTTCTGACGAGTAGGTCAGATATAAGTGTAGTATCTATCTTCACATCATTTGTTGATCAGATAGAAATGATGAGCCATTCTTCGCATCATGTGTTGATCAGATGTAAGTGCTAGAAAATACCTACATGGAGGCTAGGCCTACAACTAACATGAAAAAGGGCTGGCTCTGTAGAACTTCCTGTGACGAGAGGAATCATGAGATAGCACCAGTGATGATCCAGATCGAGTGATGATCCAGATCCAGTAATGATGATCTAGCAGTGATGATCTAGATCAAGTGATGATCCAGATCTGATGATGAATATGACTTGAAGACAAAGATGATCCAGCTGATACAGAGAAGAAGACCAGTGTTGAAAATTGTGTCGAAAGAATACCTTCCTAGTTAAGAGGGAGTGTTGATGTATTTGTAACTTCGGAATGTATTCATATATGTATCTTATGTATTGTAACCCGATGTTTATTTTAGGATGTTTCTAGTATGTATTTGAGTCATATTGTATTGCCCCGATGTTCCAATCGGGAGGATCAATAATGTAAACAAGTCATGTCAAGTCATTATTAAAGTCCCCACAGTTTTGGGGCACTAGGGTTATTAGACACTCATAGAGATGTCGGCTCTAGTAAGTAATTGTTAAGTGAGGCTGACATGATTGAGTGCACTTCAAGTGAACGAAAGAATATAAATAGAGAGTGAGACTCTCTATTTATCACACACATCATTCACTCACTCAAGTGTGGTGCATTAGTGGGGAAGGAAATATACTGGGACTATACAGAAGAAGAAGACTACTGCTCTTGGGAGATCTCTTACTATTTTGGTGCTGATTCTATCTCTAAGGAAGCTGTGGGGTTTTCTCCTTTATGGTTTCCCTGAGGAAAACTCTTTGTGTCTCTTGTCTCTTGTGATGTGCTTATGTTTTATTGTTGTGCTTGTTATTCTCTCAGTGAAAAGATCCTAAGATCATAATGCTAGCTTATATGTTGAAAAACTAACAAGGGTAACACATCTATAAATCATTGGAAGCTTTTCAACATTATGTAGTCTTCATCATCATTAATACTTTGACTACTTCGATTAGCAACATCTTCAGCACTTTGACCTTCTGATCAGCAACATCATCTTCAGCACTTCGACCTTTCTATTAGCAACATCATCTTTAGCACTTTGACATTTCGACTAGCAACGTCATCTTCAACACTTTGACCTTTCGATTAGCAACATCGTCTTTAGCACTTTGACCTTTCGATCAGCAAAATCATCTTCAACACTTTGACCTTTCAATTAGCAACATCATATTTAGCACTTTGACCTTTCGATCAGCAATATCATCTTCAGCACTTTGACCTTTCGATCAGTAACATCATCTTCAGCACTTTGACCTTTCGATCAGCAACATCATCTTCACCACTATCATCTTCAGCATTTTGACCTTTCGATCAGCAAAATCATCTTCAACACTTTGGCCTTTTGATCAGCAACACAATCATTATCATACTCTGATCTTTTGATCGGAAACATCATCATGAAAACATCATCATCATGAAAACATCATTATTATCAAAACATCAACATCATCAAAACATCATCATCATCATCATCAAGACATCAACATCATCAAAACATCAACAACATCATCATCAACATGATCCTTCCTTTCGGAATTACGGGATCAACATGTCTATGGTACTCAGACGATCATTACTGTCGGAATTATGGGATTTAGGTCTTTACGGAGTTACTAATGATCCTTCCTTTCAGAATTACGGGATCAACACATTTGTGGAACTCAGACAATCCTTCCTATTGGAATTACAGGATCAACACATCTGTGGAACTCAAGCAATCCTTCCTGTTGGAATTACAGGATCAAGTCTTTACATAGCTACCAACGATCCTTCCTTTCGGAATTACGGGATTTAGGTCTTTACGGAGTTACTGACAATCCTTCCTTTTGGAATTATGGGATTTAGGTCTTTACGGAGTTACTGACGATCCTTCCTTTCGGAATTACGGGATCAACACATATGTGGAACTCAAACAATCCTTCCTATTGGAATTATGGGATCAACACATCTGTGGAACTCAGACAATCCTTCCTATTGGAATTATGGGATCAAGTCAATGATCCTTAATTTCAGAATTACAGGATTTAGGTCTTTACGGAGTTACTAATGAACCTTCCTTTCAGAATTACGGGATCAACACATATGTGGAAATCAAACAATCCTTCCTCTAGGAATTACAAGATCAACACATGTTCTTGAGTACCAAAGTCACCGAATCCGTTCTGAACCGAAGTTCAAGGATGATACAATCCTACCACATTCATGGGGATCGAGATCTCCAGATAAATTTTGAACCGAGGTTCAGGGATGATACAATCCACCACTTTCACGAGGGACGATACCTCCAGATACATTTTGAACTGAGGTTCAGGGATGATGCAATCCACCACTTTCACGGGGGCCGAGACCTCTGGATACATTTTGAACCAAAGTTCAGCGATGATGCAATCCTACCTCATTCATGGGGGCCGAGACCTCCGGATACATTTTGAACCAAAGTTCAGGGATGTTGCAATCCCACCACATTCACAGGGGAGAAGATGAGGTCTCCGGATCACTTTAGGGAAAGTGCCCAGGGATGATACAATCCCACTTCATTCTCAAAGTCCAAGGTCTCTGGATCACTTCTAGACATATGTCCCAGGATGATACAATCCCTCTTCATTCTCAAATACCTAGGTCTCTAAATCACTTTAGGGCAAGTGTCCAGGGATGATACAATCCCACTGCAACATCACTACTCCCCCTTTCAGGGAAGGTCTTTTTGAACCATACCAAGCTTGTCTCGAAAGTGTTTGAACTTTACCCGAGATAGAGGCTTTGTCAATGCATCTTCATCTACATCTTCAATATGTGAATACTGAACTATCACCATCTATATCTCTAGTATGTGAGTACTGAAAGCATCATCAGGTCACCATCATCTGCATCTACAGTATGTAAATATTGAAACATCATCTATATCTTCAGTATGGGAATACTAAAATAATCATCATCTATATATTTAGTATATAAATACTGAATCACCATCATCTATATCTACAGTATGTAAATATTGAAACATCATCATTTGTATCTTTATCTTGAATGTAGAAATACCGGATTTCTATGTGTTACAACAGAACATGGGTTTCTCTATTATCATAACTCTCGTTATCACATAGAATCAATGTAGTATCCATATTCAGTTTAAAGAGACTTGGTATCAGCTTCCAAAGCCATATGGCTTCACAACTTAGCAGAGCAATCTGCTATGTATTCTACTTTAGCCATGCTACGAGAAACACTGGACTATTTCTTACTAAACCATGAACTCATAGCAGACCCCAAACAAAAGCATCTACCTAATGTGCTTTTCCTGTCTGAGATACTTCCAGCCCAATCTGCATCTGTGTAGCCATACAATCTATACTCATGGCTACAATCATTATATAAACCAAAGTCTATAGTCCCTTTCAAATATCTCATCACATGTTTTGCAGTTACTGGGTGAACCCATCTTGGTTGAACAAGATATTGACTTAAGGTGTTCACAGCAAAACAAATGTCTGGTCTGGTATTTGTTAAGTACATCAATGACCCAATGATTTGTTTGTAATGATTCATATCCACTAACTCTGATGAGTCATCAGCTAACAGCTTCAGGTTGGAGTCCATGGGTGTGGCCATGACTTTGCATTCCAACATATTGAATCTCTTCAATATCTCTACTGCATACTTTCCCTGGTTGAGAATTATTTCTTCTAAACTTTTCCATACTTCCAGACCTAGGAAATAATGCATTAACCCAAGGTCTTTCATCTCAAATTCTTCTGCTAGTTTCTTCTTGCTTTCCATGACCTGTTTCTCATTTCCTATCAAGGATAAGTCATCCACATATAATAATAGGATGACAAGTTCATCTTCTACAACCTTGAGATAAAGGTTAGGATCAGCTTTACTTTTGGTAAAGCCCATGCTCGATAAGAAACCATCTATTCTTTCATACCAAGCTCGAGGAGCTTGTTTAAGACCATATAATGCCTTATTCAACTTGCATACGTGAGTATGTCTATATTCAACTTCAAATCCTTGTGGCTGTTCTATGTATACTTCTTCTTTGATCACACCATTTAGAAGAGTTGTTTTCACATCCATCTGGTGTAAGTCCCACTTCAACATGGATGCAAGTGCCATGGTAGCTCTAATTGAAGTATACCATGCTACTGGGGCAAAAGTCTCTTCATAATCAATTCCCTCTTTCTAAGAGAAACCTCTGGCCACAAATCTTGCTTTATACTTCTCAATACTTTCGTCAGCTGCATGCTTTATTTTGCATATCCATTTGGAGGATACTATACTCTTTCCTTCTGGTTTGGGAACTGTATTCCAAACATCATTCTAGTATTCTTTCATCATAACATATTCCATGAGTTCGTCTTGTCGGGTCATCAACATATCCTAGTATTCTGCATTCAACCTTGAAGGTTGGAACCCTCGTTACTCTTGGTAAAGTCTCGATCCAGCAGGAAGCTGTCCATCATGTCGTGCCATGTCGAATTGTAGTCACTCCTCCTGAAGTGGAGTATCATCTTCCCTCTTCATTCTATACAGGTGGCTCTATGCTTGATATATACTTGTCAATAGAGTATGTCATGTCATAGTCTATTCTTTCTGAGGAAAATCATGAACCTTTGCTTTGTACACTTGTTCTTGAGATCCATATGGAAGGTACTACGTACTTCCCTTTATGTCTCGAAATCATATCGTATACATCATTCCCCATGATCAACTATTATTATTTGATCATAGCATTCTTTTCTTCATCTTGAGTTATCTATTATACCCGTGGTGGTCTTCATCCTTTGAGGTGGATCTACCGCTCTCTGAAGCTCTTTCTTTTGTCATGGTGTCTCTGACCCTGGGAGCTTTAGATTCATGTTTATTGAATTGTCATCACTTGTTCTTCAGAACAAGTCTCATCCTTTTTTTATTGTAGGAGGTTGTTCATGACCTTTCCTACAATTCAAATGCACCAATTTCATGGTTAGAACTATTTCATAAAACATATGCATAACAATAAATTCTTATGCATCATGCAACTATTTATCCAATACAACATTCATCCAAATCTCACAGAAAATTTCTAGATGACATCATTGAGATTGTGCATTAATCCAAGATGTCATGTAAAGAGGTTTCATTCTAGATAAGTATAAATGGAGAGATGTATAGAACCATGAGATACTTACCTATCACATACATATTAGTAGTATACAGTCATTAATGCAAACAATCTATCATGCATAACACATCAACTGAATATGAATAACAAAACAATATCATTAAATGACAATTGAATACTTATCTTTTGTTTGTTTTGTGGGTAGACTCCTTCTTGATCATTCTCCTTCATCATCTTCTTCATTCATGAAATCATCATTTCTTATCCAAATGATGATATGGATAAGAGGTTCCTCAAGAATTGAGTTCTTCATATTCCTCATCGCTTGAGGGATCTTCTTTGAATGGTGAGAGCTTGATCTTCAATTTTCTCCCATATTTCTTCTTCTCTTCTTATGAGACGAGCTTCTTCTTCTTCCCAAATTCAACTAAAAGTAATCACTTCCTTTTGGCACACATTCCTCGCATGAATGAATCCCATGATCATGGGAAGCCATTCAAGGTGGCTATCACCACTTCTGCATTCTCTAGTTCTAATTCAAGATGTTATGCATTATGAATCTTCACATTCTTCAACTGTTTTATCAAATCCATATTCTTATATTCAAATAGCTTGATCAAGGAATCAAACATATTCGGTGTCTTTAGGGAAGACACTTGTGGGACAAGTTGATCTGTGATTGAATCAACAATGATCTTCTTGGCCTTGATCAAGTTCTTCTTGTGTAAGGATTTGAGGCTCATCTCCCTCTAGAACTGGAACCTCTCTACTCATGTAGGTGTCCAAATCATTTTCTTCAGAGGGATCAAATACTTTCATTCTTGGAAGTTTTCAACTTCACCAACCTTGTCATCAAGCTGATGTGATAGATCACTTTGAAATGAGAACCTCAAATGCAAATAGCAAAATATTAGATCTTACCGATTTGAGGTGTCCATCCTGCTTTCGGAGTTGGATGATATAGGGTTTGTCAGAGAAACCCTTAAATTTTCAAAACTTGGAATCTCTCACATCTGATTGGATAGAAAGATATATCTCTTCAAATGGAGGGAAGCTCCCGGAACAGGAAGCCCTAGTTTTCCAATTTCTTCTGCAGAAATTCCTGTTACTGTTTCTATGATATGTCCAATGTTATGGTTCTTCTATGTCTGAAATTTTTTACTAAGGTAACCTTGCATGTCCCTGATCCAACACCATAGGTTTCATCAGAATTTGTTTCACCAATTTGGATTTATGATCATTTTCCCAAGGTGACCTATTATAGGACTGTTTAGAACATTGAAGTTGTACAACATGCCACGTGTCACTCGTTCATTTTCAGGTTCTAAAATTACAACCAAAGAAATTAAAATCCGTGATATTTATGGAAAATCTTTATGAATTCCATTTGGACCTCTGTAGCCCAATCTATATAAATTTTCCCTAGGTGTCCTATTTAGGAATGAATTCTGGAAGAGGCGGGAACCCTAACTTGGAGGGATCATATCTCCTAGAATATAGAGAATATGAGGCTGAAGTTTGGATACAGTGTTCATCAGGATTATATATTAGGTATATGTAATTTTCAGCTCCTAAACATTCTCCAATATTGGGATACATCGAATATTCCAAAACTTAGCAGTTTTAGTATTTAGGGTTTTTCTAGCTCCGGGTCAAACTAGGGTTTGACTTTCTCGGAGTTTCACCCAACCAAAAATATTGATCCAAGTCTCTAAACTTAGATTTTGATTAGGAGAGAAATCCTATGTCAGGCTCACTCAAAAATTCTTCTTTTGCAAGAAGCCCTAATTTCCCACACCGAAAACTGAAAATGCTCGGAATCGAATTTCGCTTCGACAGAAAGATGTGCTCTTCAATGGAGAGCCAGCCTAGCCTTATTTTGTCGATCGATTGTGGAGAGAGAACCAAAAATTAAGAATCCCTAGATTTTGTAGCTGCACAATTTCTTCTTTTCAAGGTGGCTCTGATACCATGTTAACTTTTTATATGCTTAGCTAAGACATCAGTACTTCATTTCATTTTCATAACAAAAGCATATAAACAGGATCACTGAAAGATAGACAAGCACAACCATACAAAAGGAACACAAAGATTTATCTTGGGAAAAACCCAGCAAAAGCTTCCTCAATATAGATGCCCCAAAAAGATAAAAGATAAAACCAATAAGGAGATCAAAGCCTGATCCTCCTTCTTCTCCAGCTACTTCTCTTCTCCACTAATGCACTACACAAGTGAGAGTGTGTGTGTTCCAAATGAGGAGCACCACACCTCTATTTATATTCATCCATTCACTTTAATTAACTCATTTGACATGTAGGCTCGAGTTAAATCATGTAGACTCGAGTTACACATGTAGGCTCAAGTAACCACACTGGGGTGCTAATGACCCACCTTTACAATTAGAGGGGACTACCTCATGACTCTTATTAGTTATTTTGATTAGAAGCATCGGGGTACAAGATAATACAAGTGGTTCTCCCGTTAGGACCATCGGGGACCACAAAATATACTTATAGAATATTCTTCGAAGTTACAATATTTCAACAAATTGTTATGTTCATGATTTATTTCTCAGTGATGATGAAGTAGATGTTACTTGTGTATATTTCTTGCATTCTATATTTATTTATTCCCTAGATGTTTTTATGCATCTTTCCTAAGTTCATGAAGGTTGGGCACCTCTTGTAGAGGTCAGAATTGTTCTAACTTGGTGTTTCCACCCTTAGAAATCCACCTAGTAGAGGTGGAAGGCAAAATTCAGGAGGGAACAGTTGAATTGGGAGGAAAAGTTGCATTTCACACCCTAGGATCTGCTATGGAAGGCAAAATGCAGGAGAAAGAAGTTCCATCAGAGTAGAATATTCTGAATTTTGGGATCCTCCCGTGAAAGGTGAAAGGTAGAAGGCATAAATTAGGAGGAAAATATCAAGGAAAAGTTAATGTTCCTATTTCTGACTTTCGAGGTCGAAAGGCAAAAGTTAGAAGGACATAGAGATATTAAGTCAAAAGCACAAGTTCCTGGGTTCTGACTTCTGACTTCCGAGGAAGAAGTGTGGAAGTGAAAGTTTGGCGGAACACTTTTCTAAAGGTTATGTTCTGACTTCCGACTTCCGAGGTGGAATTGCGGAAGCGGAAGTGCGGAAATGGAAGGGGTGATGTTTGTTTGGAAATTTCCATTTTGGATGCCTAATGGATAATTGAAGGGCAGAACGATTGGTATAGTTGTTCTAAGCCTGAGATGAAGGTTGGAGAATAGGTTAACATCCATACCTAGTGTTTATCAGAAGAACAAAGGGGTTCTTTAAGAAATTTTTTTAATAATATGCATTATGGGGTATGGGGATGTGACATGAGCATGATGTCTCTTGTTGTTGTTATTGTTGTTGTTGTTCTTTGGTGATGGACACTCTCTGGCAAGGTGTCCTATCTTATGACAATTGTAGCATTGATACTTTGAGTAGTGCTTCTTCTTCTTCTGAAACTTATTCTTTGAATGTTTTTTATTACTCTTCTTGAAGTTTGATTGTTTTATTCCTTTAGTATGAATGTCTAGACCATGATCATCTTGTCTGAGTAGGGATTCTCTGTTGGCTACTCTAGCTTCTTCTTATATTTAACCTTCCCATACTATGTGAAACTTCATACTTTATTTTATGGCACACTGAGTCTGTATGAATGAGTCCCAAGGTCTAGTGAGACCATTGAGAGTAGTCATAACTAGTTCATCCTCATCAAGGGAGTCTCCAATAGAATTTAGTTGTTCTCTGAACCGGGAGACCCTTGCGAAATAATATTGAATTGATTCTTCTTTTCTCATGTTGGTTCCCTTTAGTTGAGCTCTCAAATTCATATTTATGTTGATGTTCCTTCCCTCATACATTTTGGAAAGTACATCATACATTTTCTTAGGTGTATTCTTGGATGAAACTTGAGGGATGAAGTGATCTTTTATAGAATCAACATTGATCCTCATTGCTTTGATTAGGTCTTGTTAATGCTTCTACTTAGCTTGAACTTATTTAGTATATGTGAATTCATCCTTGATGTACTTATCAAGTCCATTCTCTTTTAGAATGATACCAATCCTATACTTCCAAGATAGGAAGTTTTGTATGCCTTCTATTTTGTCCTCAAGCTTAGTGCTTGGGGCCATCTTGTCTAGTAGGTCACTAGAAAAATGAAATTTCTCAAAATTGAAAGCTGAGCTTAACATGAGATGTGCTTGACTGAGGGGAGTTGGTTGGTCCAACTAGTTTATGGAGATCCCAAATCTTCACCATTCAAATCCTACTTGCGAGGTTGCAGCTCTATAGAATTTTTGGTTCTCATTTTCTGTAGTTTTCTGGTTTAGGGCCAAGCTATGGCTTGGATTTCCTTGAGATTCAGCCACCCAAAAAGTTATATCAGGGGCTCAATAGATGCACTTTATGGAGGTGTAACTTTCTATGCAAACAGATCTTCCAAATTCCATTTTTTTGTAGAAACCCTAATTTCTTTTGAAGAGGGAGGAGAGAGAGTTTCACCTTGTGAAAGTTGTCCTATTCAGGTTAGCTCTAATACCATGTTAAGATTTGATATGATAGAGTAAATATCATTAGTGTTCAATTCAAATTCACAACAGTAGCATATCCATAATCACTGAAAGAAACACAATCACAAGATAGACACAATATTTATCTTGGGAAACCCTCAAGGGGAAGAAATCCTAGCAAAACTTCCTCTGTATAAGATGTATGAGATGAAACCCCAAAACAGGAATTCTCCTCCTTGGATATCTCTCTCTCTCTCTCTCTCTCTCTCTCTCTCTCTCTCTCTCCTATGCGCTACTCAAGTGATTTTATTTTCTAATGATTAGCATAGATCCTCTATTTATACACATTGAGCCAACTGAATTTTACCCTAAACAAGTCGGTCCCACTAAACTGTCTAGGACGACTTCACCTAGAAAGACTCAAAATAGTATATTATGTTATTCATTAGGGTACTAATGAACGACTTACAATGGATGCTTTACCTCATGACTCTATAATGCCAATTACAATAGTAACACCCCGACGGAGGAATAATAACATCTCCATTGGGTTACATCAGTGAAATACATTTATAATATCCTTTGAACTTACAATATTTCAATAGTATTTAGAAAAATTATTATTCGGCCGAATAATGTTTCAAAAAAAATTATCTTCGATAAATTTCCTCGATTGGTAGTACTTGACACACATTTCTTTGTTGCCATTAATTTTAACAATTCGCCGTTAATCGCTATTCATTCGAAGAATTGACTACTTTATTCAACCAAACAATAATATGTATTTGGCCAAAAACGTAAAAAATTGAACTGAAAAATATTCGTTATGCATCTTCATTCCTGAATTCTCATGAAATAGACACCCATTTTTTCAATTTCACCAGTTCCTATTAATCTTAGGCATACACCTCTGAGTCTTTTTTATTCAAGTTCAAACCAAGTACATTAGCTATTTCAAACAATATAATCTCTCTCTACTTATAAAAAAATTTATACCAACAACAATTACAATGCCTCTCAAATGTTAGATTTATAACATTTGAGGTCAATATTATTTTCTTTTCTTAACCTTTATTATACACTATAACAACTTCACAACTTCACAACAATAATCAGTTTCACCATTACACATAGTGGCTACCACCAATTATATCGACTTTGTTTTCAAAATCCTCTTCAAAACCTTTAGGTGTACTCATATAAACTAGCTAACTTGTTTACCACTACTTCGCATTAAATGACATTTTCCACTTTGACATGGTGAATTCTAATTTCATATTTAAATTTTTATAAACTAACATGTATGTTATGAATGTATAAGAAGGTCAACTTTCAGTATTAATTGTCCATGGCTACATTAACATATTCAATATTTATATCTATTGATGCCGATTATAATAATGGTAATCACATATTGTTAATTACATCGAAGCTAGAGACCAATTTGTGGGACAAGGGACCCCCTCTTCACAATGTTGTAACTTAAAGTTTACAAATATGTTGTATATTTAATTCTCCAAGGCATTAACTAAAGGAACTAATTAAGAAGTGGACAACCTCAACATTTTGGGGAATCTATTTTTTATGTCTAAGCAAACTTTTACTCATCTAATTTTTATGGCCAAGCAAAATTTGAATCATCTATTTTTAAGGTTAGAGCCAAGCGAGACACTAATTTGGTGTATGGCACCCCCTTGTTTGTGGGACATGGACCCCTTTTGCACAACAATGTAACTACTAAAGTCTACAAAGATGTACTAAGTTTTAATTATCAATGCATCAACCAAAAGAATGAGTTAAAAAATGAACAAACTATTATAAATACATTAAAAAAAATGTGATACACTATTAAATGTTTTTTTATTTTTACAATGTAAAATATTACTATAAAATTAAGATTTTGGTCCAATTATTTTTTACAATTTAGAAAGTTGGTATTATTTAAAAAAGTATCCTAAGCTTGTGTGAAGAATTCATCTTAAAAAATTTAATATTAAAAAATATTACATTAAGAATTGTTATGAAAAAACACTAAAACATTTATGTGGAAATAATATGATACATTATTCAATCTTTTTTATTTTTACAATGTAAAATATTACCATAAAATTAGGATTTTTGATCAATTCTGTTAGTATTATTTAGAGAATTGGTATTTTTTTTTAAAGAAAATACAAACTTTTGGGAACAATTCATTTGTAAAATATTGGAATTTTTTTAGACTTTTCTATAAATAAATAGATGGTTTTGCAAATTCATTATTATGCACTTTTTTACTAGGAGAGAACAACGTGGTTTTACAGATTCATTATCTCGACATTTGTTTTGCACTTTCATTCTATGAGGACAAGCCTGGTTTTGCAGATTTATTATCTAGGCATTTTTTCAGGTACAATGGGAAAACCTGCAATACCATCTTAATGAGCAGAAGCAAGGCTTTATGGTTAAGAATTTTCATAAAATGGCATTGCTCAAGGTCAAGGGCGGCGAAGGGGCAGCCAAGGAAAAAATGAGTATGCTTGAGAAATATCATAAAATGCTACTACTCGACAAGCTCAACAAAGGCGGTGAAGGGGAAACCCAAGATGTAATGAGTAAGGATGGATCAATAGAATGCCCATTGGATCGCCTCTCTGGAGACATTTTGCATTATATTATGTCCTGGTTATCGATCCTCGATCTTTAAGAGTTGGAGCAACATGTGTTGCAAAGCAAAATTTTAATCATTTCTTTTTATGGCTAAGAAAAATTTTAATCATCTATTTTTTAAGGTCATAACCAAGCCAGACACCAATTTGGCATATGACACCCACTTGTTTATGGGACAAGGGACCCCCTTTGCACAACAAGGGACAAGTGCTCATTTGCAATGAACACTATCAAATATTTGGGGTATGTAATTGAATCTACATGCATTCTCGTTGACCCAAAAAAGTACAAATCCTCAAATATTTTCCCATTCCTCAAAACATTCATGAACTAAGAAGTTTTCTTGGTTTGGAGAATTTTTATTGACGGTTCATACTCAGCTTTAGTCACATAGTTTGACCCTTGAATCAGTTGACTAAGGTAAATAGGAAAAGTGTCTTCAAATGGACACTGACATAACAACAAGCTTTTGAACAACTAAAAAAAAGACTTGTACTACACTAGTACTTGTGTTACATGATTTGCATCAGCCTTTTGAGATTGAGATGGATGCATCAGATTATGCTTTAGGATCAGTGATCACTCTGTCTTATTACCCAAATGCTTTTCCTTACGAAGCTGTGAACGACATTGTTAAAAGGTATTCAATGTATGAAAAATAATTGTATTCCATTGTGCAAGTCCTTAAGCAATGGAGACATTAAACATCCTTGGGAAGGAAACGAGCATCCTTATTGACCACAAGCCCTTACAGTTCGCTCCACCCCATTCGAAATTACAAACAACTTGACAAATCAAGTGGATTAATTACTTGCAACAATTTCAATCATCTATTTTTAAGGTCATAGCCAAGCGAGACACCAATTTGGTGTATGACACCCCCTTGTTTGAGGGACAAGGGAATCCCTTTGCATAACAATGTAACTAATAAAGTCTACAAAGGTGTACTACATTTTAATTATGCAGGCATTAACAAAAACAATGAGTGAAAAATGAACAAATGATTATAAATACATTAAAAAAATGTGTTACATTATTCAATATTTTTTAATTTTACAATGTAAAATATTACTATAAAATTAAGATTTTGGTCAATTTTTTTTTTACAATTTAGAAAGTTGGTATTACTTAAAAAAAAACATAAGTTTGTGGGAAGAATTCATCATTTATGTGGAAAAAATATGATACACTAGAGTGATAAAGTTGTCTTGAGGTGCAAACCCTTTTTAATTTAAAGAAATGTCTAATAAGGGAGGGAAATGACCAACTTGCTTAAGTAATTTCAAAATAGGGTAAATATCATTAGAAGAATCATTTGAGTAACATTCATAATCTATAATCAAACAGTTTTCCAAAAATTGTTTTACTCATCTTTCTTTAAAACTAATAATGAATATTAAGAGTAGTTAATGACTAAAATAATCCATATAAATGTGTTTTACAATTTAGCTAATTTAAAATTAAATTTTATATGTTCTTGGTTTTATAATTTTTCTTTTTACTACTCAAGTCAATTGAATTTTACTACTTAGTTTGTAAGATTGTGTTTTTTTATTTTTTTAATTATAAGCCGACATGGTATACGGTTTTTTACTTTTTACTTTTATTATTATTGTTTTTATTTAGTGGACATGTGTCAATGAGGGGTTACACGGTTACATAGGGGACACATCTCCCCTATTTGAGCTGTAGAAATCCCCTCTCTACCCAACTAGTGCTCATTTGAGCTGTAGAAAGTGCCTCTCAAAGAAATTATTGAATTTTTTTAATTTTTACAATGTAAAATATTACCATAAAATTATGATTTTGGTAGAATTGTGTTTGCATAATTAAGAATTTAGAGAATTGGATTTTTTTTTTTAAGAAAATCCAAACTTGTGGGAACAATTCATCTCTAAAGTCTTGGATTTTTTTAGACTTTTCTATAAATAAATAGATGGTTTTGCAGATTCATTATTGCACATTTTTACTAGGAGGGCAAAGCATGGTTTTGTAGATTCATTATCTCCACATTTTTTTTACACTTTAATGCTACAAGGACAAAGCCTGGTTTTGCAGATTCAATATCTAGGCTTTTTTTGGGGGGGTACCATCTTAAGGAGAAGAAGCAAGGCTTTATGGTTGAGAATTTTCATAAAATGGAATTGCTGAAAGACAAGGGTGGAAAAGTATGCTTGAGGAATATCATAAAATGCTACTGCTCGACAAGGACAACCGCGAAGGGGAAACTCAAGAGAATGCATGATCGACCACCTTTCTGATGACATTGTGCATTATATTATTTCTCGGTTATCGATCCTCAAGGTTACTCACAAGGTCAAACTCAACAAGAAACAACCAAGCCAACAAATGGGTTTATCAGGCTACCAGCCAAGCCATCTCTCCAGTTGGGTTTATCAGGATTCTAAGGCAATGTGAAGGAAGAACTGCTAAGCTAGTGAGCTCATCTACAGAGCTAAGAACACCTTCAAAAGACCTATCTAGCCTGGTTTCCCCACTTCCTACACACCTGACACAAGGAAGTGTCTCCTTCTCTACTCCATAGTCCCTCAGGCTACACCTTCCCTTCTAGTGCTCTTCAGGATGTGCATAGCAAGTTTACTAGCCACTCTTATCTTATTGTGAGGTTCCACACTTGGTTTTTCAAGAACATTTTATGTCTCTCCCATTCATAAGTCTTGTGCATAGTTCAGACCTAAACCAAGGTACACAACACAACAACCACAGGGAGACTCCACAACTCAGGGCTCACTCAGGAACACGAGTAACATGGCCTTATACATTCTGTAGTTTAAGATAGCACTACAACACAACAATCACAGTCTTTCCAAGGGAAAAAATCTTGTAGAACATGAAGGATACACATAGGAAGAGCTCTAATACTGAAGAGCTTCCACGCGAATGGGGAACGAAGATAGTGAATGGGCCAGGACGTCCCGCAACTCCCCAAAACATGAGAGTAAAACCAAAATGTGAACGCATGAGTCAAATTGGCATACAGTTCTGGTGTTTTCTTGTCCATGCAAGCAAAACATGACATTGCAAAATTGGGTGCTCTACCCAATTCAAATTTTCCCATACTCTTCCCCTTCTAAGCAATAACTACCTCAACCACCTTCTAGTAGAATAAATGGTTGGGAAGAGAAGACAAGAAAAAGGGTAGTTGAAAGCTTTGATGGGTTCTCCCCATGACACATGGATTTTCCCCAAACTGGCTCAAGGATAACATTCCCACCCCCTTATACTTAGGAAAATCATGCCCCATCTCATTATTTATTGCATTGACATAGATGACTTTGGGTTTTTCATTAATTTGCATATATACATGATGTTTAAGAAAGGGATTGACTTAGCACAGAAACCATAGGCATCAACCATGATCGCCTATATACCAAACATTAATCAATAATAGGGCATTGGCCTTGAGCTCGTTGTCATGATTCCATATAATATTTACATCATATACATTAACACAACAGGGTCAAAACCAAGGTGTTACACCAAAATTATGCTAAACTAGGTGAGCTTCCTGATAGGACATATACCTCTAATGAAATATTCCCAATTCCTTGGGATACCATTTAAGGTGGTCATCACAAATTATGTTTCCTTCACCATGTCATCGATAGCCTCCATTTATCCTTTTATTTGAGATACTCTTGTGAAGTATGACTGCATAGTCTATCCCTTTTGAATCTTCATTCCCTTGGGTTGGTTTCTTAAGTTAATTCTTATGTTGATGTTATTTCCTTTAAATAGATTTGTTAGAGGATCAAATATATCCTTTGGAGTATTCTTTGATGATACTTGAGGAATCAAATGTTCCTTTGATGGATTTGGTTATGATCATCTTGGATTTCATCATGTCCTTTTTTGTTTTTAGACTTTGCTTCATTCCCATATGGCTCCTTGACCTCTTCTTCGATGTAGCCTTCTAGATCATGTTCTTCAAGGATGAGCATGATCCTATACTTCCATGCTTTAAAATTATCTGTTGCTTCAATATTTTCATCAAGATTGGTTTTGTTTGTCATCTTTGTTGATGTACTTGTAAATTCAGAATGTATTCACTTCTATATCTTATGTATTGTACCCTGATGTTTATTCTGAGAAGTATCTATAATGTAATTGAGTCATGTCATGCCCCGATGTTTCAATCAAGAGATTTAATAATGTTAAGTCATTGTGGTTAACCCTCCATTGTAATTCAAGGTAATAGTCCCCACATTTTTGTCAAGGTTAACCCTCCTTGTTGATTGGAGGGCAAAGTCCCCATAGTTGTGGGGCACTAGAGTTATTAGACTCTCCTAGATATGTCGGCTCTAGTAAGTAATTGTTAAGTGGGGCTGACATGTTAAAGTGAACATTAAGTGAACAAAAGAATATAAATAGATATTGAGCCTCTCTATTTATCACACACACACTCACTCATTGGGGTGCATGACTGAGAGAGGAGAAGCTCTCTCAAGTGTGTGAGAGAGAACAAGCTATGGAGATCATCTTTTCTGTTTTCGGGTTTTACTACTGCCATTGGTGCTCATTCTATCTCTGAGGAAGTTATGGGGTTTTCTCCTTTATGGTTTCCCCGAGGAAAATTATTTGTGTCTCTTGTCTCTTGTGTTTATTGTTGTGCATTTTATTCTCTCAGTTAAAGATCCTAAGATAATGCTAGCTTGAATGATAAAAATCTAACATGGTATCAGAGATAACCTAAGAAGAAGAAATTGAGCAGCTGCAAAATATAGGTCTTCTAAATTTTTGGTTCTCTCTCCACAATCCATCAGCAAAATTATGCTAGGCTGACTCTGCATTGAAGGGTACATCTTTCTGTCGAAGCAGAATTCGATTCCAAGCATTTTTAGTTTTTGGTGCAGGAAATTAGGGCTTCTTAGAGAAGAGGAATTTTTGAGTGATCCTAGCATATTTTTTCTCTCCTAATCAAAATCAAAGTTTAGAGATATGTTTCAATATTTTTGGTTGGGTATAACTCTGGGAAAGTTAAACCCTAGTTTGACCCCGGGCCAAAAAAACCCTAAAATACTAAAACTGATACGTTTTGGTACATTAGCTATATATCTGGATTGGAGAAGGATGAAGATCTGAAATTTTCACAGGACAAATATAAAATCCTATTTTACCATCTATCCAAACTTCAGGCTCAGATTCGCTATATTCTAGTAGATATGATCCCTCCACGTTAGGGTTCCATCCTCTCCCAATATTCATCCCCAAATAGGACACCTGTGGAGAAATGTTATATCTTAGGCTACAAAGGTCCAAATGAAATTTCAGAAGATGTTATAGAAATGGAACAAAATGTAACTTCTATGGTATGAGTTTTAGACCTTGAATATTAAAAAGTGATACATGGAAGTCCGTACAACATCGCTATGCTAAACAGTGCTGAAATAGGTCACCTTGGGAAAACGATCATACGTCCCAATTGCTGAAACAAATTCTGATGAAACCTGTGTTGTTGGAATAGGAACAGGTGAGGCTACCTCCATACGAAGTTTCAGACATAGAGGAGTATTTATTTCAGAGATACCATAGAAATAGTATTAGGCATTTCTACAGAAGAAATTCGAAAACTACGGCTTCCTGTTATGGGAGTTTCCCTCCACTGTTTTCAGAAAATGAATACATTGCACAGCTCACCTTGAAGATTTCTATATTTCTATCCAATAAGATCTGAAGGATTCCAATTTTTGAAAATTTGGGTTTCTCTGACAAACCCTAGATCAAGCAGCTCTGGAACCAGGACGGACACCTCAAATCAGTAAGATCTAATCCTTTGCTATTTTCATTTGAGGTTCTCATTTCAAAGTGATCTATCACATCAGCTTAATGATAAGCTTGGTGAAGTTGACAACTCCCAAGCATGGAATTATAGGATCTCACTAGTTCTTGAAGGAAATGAATAGGACACCTACATAAGTAAAGAGGTTCCAGTTCCAGAGGGAGATGAGGCTAAAGCCTTACTTAAGAAGAACTTGGTCAAGGCTAAGAATATCATTGCTAATTCAATTGAGGATCACCTTATACAACATGTGTCTTCCCTAAAGACACCTGAAGAGATGTTTGATTCCTTGACCAAGATATTTGAAGGGAAGAACATAAATAAGAAGATGACCTTAAGAAACCAGTTGAAGAATGTGAAGATCTAGAATGCAGAGACCATACAGTCATACTTTACAAGGGTCTTTCAAATCAAAGAACAACTTCAAGCGGTAGAAGAAGAAGTGGAGAATGCAAAAGTGGTGATAGCCACCTTGAATGGCCTCCCAGGATCATGGGATTCATTCATGTGAGGAATGTGTGCCAGAAGAAAGTGATTACTTTCGATAGACTCTGGGAAGAAGAAGAAGCTATAATCATAATAAGAGAAGAGAAGATGGGAGCAACAGAAGATCAAGTTCTTATCATCCAAAGAAGATCCCTCAAGTGATGAGGAATATGAAGAACTCAACTCTTGAAGAACCTCTTATCCATATTAGAATTTGGATAAGAAACGATGCTATTATGAATGAAGAAGATGATGAAGACAAAGGCTCAAGAAGGAGTATACCCATGAAACAAATAAAGATAAGTATTCAATTGTCATTTCATGATACTTTTTTTTGTTATGCATTCATTTATATTCAGTTGATGTATTATGCATGATAGAATTCTTGTGTTAATGACAGTATACTACTAATATGTATGTAATGGGTAAGTAGCTCATGGTGCTATACAACTCTCCATTGCTACTTATCTAGAATGAAACCTCTTTGCTGACATATTGGATTAGTGCACAATCTCAATGTTGTCCTAGTGGAGATGGATGGCATCTAGAAAAGTTTCCATGAGAAATGGATGAATGTTTATTGGCTAAAATAGTTGCATAATCATATATGTATGCACAAGAATTTTCCATTATGAATATTCCTTATGAAATGTTTCTAACAATACAACTAATGCATTTGACTTGTAGGAAAGATCACGTACATAATCACCTACAAGAAAAGAAGGATGAGACTTTTTCGAAGAACAAGTGCCAGTAGATAAAGAATAATATGATGAATGCAGCAACATCATTGATGTAGAACCTTCCAGCTATGAAGAAGCAACTAAGAAGAAAGGGAAGACCAGTTCAAGAAGAATTATGTCTAGGATGTAGTATCGATACATGAAGGTAGGTTCGTAGTTCCATCATGCAGTAGATGGAAACATTGTGGGATATAAGGCAAGATTCGTAGCACGAGGCTTCTCATGAAAAGAGTGCATAGAGTACAAAAGACAAAGGGAGTATGATGCTTCACTTTAGAGGGAGTGACTACAGAAGATCCCGAGGTTCAACATGGTATGATAGGATGGATAGCTTACTAGTGACTCTAGGATTTACTAAGAGTAAAGAGGATTCCAACCGTTTTCTTCAAGGTTGAAGGTAGAAGACCAGTGATGCTCCTATTATATGTCGATGACTTGTTCCTGACAGGAAAGAGGAACTCATTAAATTTCCAAGAAGGATACTTTCTAAGTTCTAGATAAAGGACTTGGGGATGATGTTCTAGGCATGGAGGTGTGGACAAGGGAAGTATGTAGTAGAGATCTTGAAGAGGTTTAGGATGATGAACTATAAGGCCATGACCACACCTATGGCATCGAACCTGAAGCTATTGAGTGTTGCTCCATCAGAATCAGTTGATGCCACGATGTATTGTTAGATGATTTATTCCTTGATGTACCTGACAAATATGAGACCAGATATTTGCTTTGCTGTGAATACCTTGAGACATGTTCACTTGATGATTGCAAAGTATGCAGTGAGCTACCTAAAGGGTACAGTTGATTATGGGCTCAAGTATGAGGTGAATCAAAAGATTAACCTAGATGGTTATGAGGATTCATATTGTATGGGAAGTGCCATTGATAGGAAGAGCACTTCGAGGTGCTACTTCAGTATGGGATCAAGTGTGATCTCTTGGATTGGCAGGATGGAGTCCTACATGGCGCTGAGTACAGCTAAGGAAAAATATGTTGCCACTTGCTATTTGGGAGGTAGAATGTTTCTTTTGAAAACTACTATTTGATTTGGTTGATCTGACTTCCATTTTTGTATGATGCAGAGAGGAGCAATGATCTAGATTGAGATCTCTCAAAAGAGGGATTTCTAGCACAGCTGATGAGATAGGTTGTCTGAGCATAAATCATGGCGAAGCTCATAGGTTTATCAGACGTAAATGGTCCTGTAGGTTGTCCTCGGATGTAATCGGTCGTGGAAAAGATCACAGGTTATCCTTGGATGTAATCAACCCTGATGTGATTCTATGATAGAAATGGCCAAAGTGAATTTCGAGTACTTCAGGGAGAAGCTTGGTGTTCTATAGATCGAGGTTCCCTCCAAAGGGAAATGATGAGACCTAGAGCCATTCTGACATGGTGAGAGGATTAGGTTCCTTCCATGGTCAGATGTAAGGGTTGAGCCATTCTGTCATGGTGAGAGGATTTGATTCCTTCCATGTCAAATGTGAGTGCTGAGCCATTTTGATGTGACTGTAGGATTGGTTCCTACATGATCAGATATAAGTGCTAAATGCCATTCTTGGAATGGAGGCACCTAGTCAGTTACCAGGAATGCTCAGTCTGGGACTGAGGGCCATTCTGATATGACTGTGGGATGTAGTATTACATGATCAGATATGAGTGGATGGCCATTATGATGTGATTGAGGGATGTGTTCCCACTTAAGGGCTGATGCCATTCTTTGGGAGAATGGAGGCACCTAGTCAGTTACCAAGAATCCTCAATCTTGGATTGAGAGCCCTTTTGATGCGGTGTGTTCGCACATGGTTGAATGTAAGTGCAAATCCCTTCCGATGCGATGTTTTTTGAACACGGTTGGATGTAAGTTTAGAGCCCTTCTGATGTAGTGTTTTCGAACATGGTCAGATGTAAGTGTAGAGCCCTTTCAATGTAGTGTGTTTACACATGGTCGGATATAAGTGTTGAGCCATTTTGGTGCGATGTGTTTACACATGGTCAGATGTGAGTGCTAGGCCTTTTTGAAAATATGAGGTCAGATGTGAGTGCTAGGCCTTTTTGAAAAGATGAGGTTAGATGTGAGTGCTGGGCATGCCTTTCTGACAAGATGAAGTCAGATGTAAGAGATGGGTGAGCCATTCTCACTTAGGGTCAGATATAAGCGTTGAAGACCTACATGAAGGGTATGCCTACAACCAACATGAAAAAGGGTTGGCTCTGTAGAAATTCTTGTGATGAGAAGAATGAAGAGATGGCACCATTTGATTGAGATAGAAGAAGCAGTAATGATGATGATGATTCAGGGATGATCCAGCTTTGATGATGATGTAGATCAAGTGATGATCTAGCAGTGACAATCCAGATCAAGTGAATGATTCAGACTTGATGATGATCTAGCAGTGGCTATCCAGATCAAGTGATGATCCAGACTCAATGATCCAGTGATGATCCAGATCCAGTGACGATCTATACTTGATGAAGATGAATTGACAATGAATATGACTTGAAGATGAAGATGACTTGATGATGATCCAGATGATACAAAGAAGAATACTTGTGCTGATAAATTTTCTCGAGAGAATACCTTCTTAGTTAAGAGGAAGTGTCGATGTATTTGTAACTTCAGAATGTATTCACTTGTATATCTTATGTATTGTACCCCGATGTTTCTTCCAGGAAGTATCTGTAATGTAATTGAGTCATGTCATGCCATGATGTTCCAATCAGAAGATTCAATAATCTAAAGTCATTGAGGTTAACCCTCAATTGTAAGTCAGGGAAATAGTCCCCAGATTTGTGTCAAGGTTAACCCTCTTTGTTTATCGGAGGGAAAATTCACCACAGTTGTGGGGCACTATGGTTATTAGACTCTCCTAGAGATGTCGGCTCTAGTAAGTAATTATTAAGTGGGGTCAACATGTTAAAGTGGACATTAAGTGAATGAAAGAATATAAATAGAGAGTGAGCCTCTCTATTTATAACACACACACTCACTCATAGGGGCACATGAGTAAGAGAGGAGAATCTCTCTCAAGTGTGAGAGAGAGAACAAGTTGTGGTGATCATCTTTTCTATTTTCGGGTTTTACTTATGTTCATTCTATCTCTGAAGAAGTTGCAGGGTTTTCTCCTTTATGGTTTCCTTGAGGAAAATTCTTTGTGTCTCTTGTCTCTTGTGCTTATTGTTGTGCATGTTATTCTCTCAGTTAAAGATCCTAATATAATGCTAGCTTGAATGATACAAATCTAACAATCTTCACGAAATGAGAACCTCAAATGGAAATGTAATAAGTATTAATTACTAATTTGATGACTTCTTTTCGAACCTCCTTCACGATGACCTAGGGTTTGATTGTAAAATCCTATTTTTCAGTTGTGATCACTTGTAGGGATGAATGTTGGAAACTATATTCCTTCCAAAGGTGAGTTATATTGTATCTTTATTTTCCTAAATTTGGTGACAGAACCTTGAAAAATTTGAAGCCCTAGTTCCTCCTAGTAGTAGTGACAAGCCAAAAATAAAAAAATATTTGGAATTTAATTATGCCACCATAGAAAGATGCACCCTCCTAGGGAGAATTGAAATAATTTTTTTTTTTAGATAATATAACGAGGGAGTTTCCCATTATAGAAAATTGTACATTGTTATACTATGAGAAAAACTATTTCACAATGTCCTCTTTCAGGTTGGATCTAATACCATGTTATATTTTAAAAAAAATTATGCCCAATAAGAACAAGATCATTGAAAGAATAAAAAGAACAAAAGGGAAAATAAGACACAAATATTTATCCTATGAAACTCTCATGGCGAAGAAAACACAACAAAACTTCCTCGATATAGAATTCAACAAAGTACACTGTAAGGCCACAAGACTAAGATAGACTACTTACTCATATCGACTCCTCTTTATCTCTTTAGTGAACTTGCATGTGTTGCGAGTATGAGGAGTGCGCCTCAACTATTTATATATATATCAACTAGGAAGTCTAATAACCCAATAGGGATTTTTATAATAATCAACCCATTGTTACCTACCTTAGACATTAATTAAATCATTTTTGTCTTATTACCTAGTCTCCTAGATTCCACTCTATGCTAGTTGCCTTCTACATGTCCTAGAAGTCAACACATGCTAAAACTGAGTCATGGAGTGCTTGGGAAACTTCATGGAAACCATATTTATCATGTTTTATTTATTGTATATCCTCCAAAGTGCATATATTCTTTTTCTAAAAAGATGCCTGTTTTATTGAGAATTAAGGCAAAAGGAAAAGCTAGACTAGGTGTAGTTGACTTGTTTTTTTCCCACATCATCCTCCCTCCTTTTCTCCTAATAAAAGAATGTATGAGTTGTATTTCCATCCCTCATTATATTTCCTACTTGACTTATCCAATTCATGAGCATTTTGGTGGATTTGGAAATTGCTTTATGCACCTATGGGGGATTTGACTAGATTTAGTAAGCCTACCTTTTGACCTTTTCAAATGGCATATTTATGCATTCAAATATCTCATGTAATTATATATTTCAGTAGCCTATTACTTCACAAGGTTGGATATTGTACAATTATTCAATAAATATTAGTGTTATGCTCCAATTTCAGTCTCCTTTGATGTTAATTTTGCATGTTTGATTAGCAATTTTGTGAGTGTAATTTTTCTATCTCTTGGGTTCAATTTACACATGGTATCGGAGCCTTGGTATATTTATTTTTAACCTTCCATATTTCTATTGTAGGTTTGACATCTTGACTAGGAGCATATTTTGCTAACTGAAGGGTACAGTTTCTGAGCTATGGACCAATCTCAGAAGATCATCTTGAATCCATTCAATTTCTTTGAGTGGAAAGCGTAGATGGAGAAATTGTTGAGATTGAACCGTCTCTATAGGGTTACTATGGAAACTAAGGCAAATACCAAAGCAGCTGCAGAGAAAATCAAATGGCACAATACGAGGGATGAGGCCTATGGTCCTTTGTGTCTAAGCATTTCAAGAGACCTCCTCTTCCATCTTGATGGATTGACATCATGTAATGAAATGTGGGAGAATCTTGTAGAGATTTCTGGTAATATAGATGATATGAGAGGACATAAAATTGAGAATGACCTGATCTCCTTGAGTCCTAGTAGCTTCGAATCCTCGCAACTCTATTTTTCCAAGTTTAAATCCCTTATTTTGCAGCTAAAATAGTGTGGGATCGAAAAAAAAGGAAGAGCAACTAGTTTTGGCCATACTCTCGAAGCTTGGCCCTGACCATTTAGTGTTTATTTCTACCTTCCATGCCACCAAGTTGATAGATCGAGCCTGGAAGACGCCTAAGCTTGCAGAGTTCATGGAATCCCTCACACGGGAACAAGATAAGTTGGTGATGATGGGCACCATCAAACCTTCCAAAGACCAAGATTTGGTTGCTGGAGATTCAAGGGTGGATTCAAAAAGCAAGAAAAAATCCAAAAAGCCACCTGAGCAAAAGAGAGACAAGAAGAAGTCTCAAGAGGAGCCCTAAGGTTCCAAGAAGAACAAAGGAGAAATGAGCAAGTGCGCATACTGCAGTAAGGGCTATCATCCTAAGAGCTCCTGTATGAAGAATCAAATTGACATGTTGACCCAACTCCTGGAGAAGTATAACATCTCCCTTCCTAATTGATCAAAGAAGAGGGAAGCAGGATCAAATTCAAAGGACAGAGAGAGAGTACATGCCTTGGTTGCTGGCACATCAAGCTCACCTAACTTCATTATAGAATCTGGAGCTTCTAGACATATGGTTTCAACAAAAGAGGCATTCTCCTCTCTTGACATGTCAAAAATTCCACCAATAGTTTTGGGAGATGGCTCTCTCACTGACAGTTTGGGGAAAGGAAGGATTTATCTTGACCATGGTAAGTTCAATAATGTCTTGTATGTTCCAGGTATTTCCTCTAATCTCTTGTCAGTGTATCAGATGACTCACACTAGGTATGCAAAGAAGGTCATATTCTCCCCTGATGATGTTGAAATCACTAAGATTTCGAATGGTAAATTCATAGCAAAAGGTGTTGTTGATCACACTTCAAAGGTATACATGTTTTCCCATTTTCTACCCTACTCAAATCCATATGCTCTTTTGATTCATGCTAATGAGGAAAGCAAGCTTTGGCATGAGATATTTGGCCATCTTAACTACAAGTATATTTCTGATTTGAGTGAAAAATATATGGTCATAGGGTTACCAAAGATCAAGTTTTCCAATGGAGTCTATCAAGGTTGTATCCTAGGAAAACACCCAGAGCACAAATTTGAGAGAGCTAGTCATGAGAGAACCTTTGCACCTCTTTAGTTGATCCACAGTGACATTGCTGGTCCATTTCCTCATATGTCCATGATTCAAGTCAAATGTGCACTAACTTTCATAGATGACTTTTCCAGGTATTGTTGGGTTTACTTCCTAAAGCATAAGTCTAAATTTTATGACCTCTTCAAAGTCTTTAAAGCCTTGGTTGAAAACCAGTCTGGGAGGAAACTCAAGATCCTCAGATCTGAAAATGGTGGTGAGTATGTCAAGTCTGAGTTCATTTAGTATTGTAAATATGTGGGTATACAAATGCAACATTCAATCCCTTACACACCACAGCAAAATGGTGTTGCTGAGAGAAAGAACAGGTCACTAAAGGAGATGGAAACCTGTATGATGGAGGATAAGACTTTGCCACCAAATTTTTGGGCCAAGGCTATAAATTGTGCATCCTACATTGAAAATAGGGTGCCTCATAATCATATTGATGGTATGAATCCTTTTGAAGCTTGGAGTGGGCACAAGCCAGATGTGACCCATTTTAGGATTTTTGGCTCAAAGGCTTGGGATAGAATTCCAACTGAAAAGAGAAAGGATTTGCAGCCTTAGAACCAAGAGTGCCTATTTGTTGGATATTTTGAATATTCAAAAGGGTACAAGCTGATCAACTTGAGCACTAACAAATATTTCATTGAAAGAAGTGTTCAGTTCCAAGAAGAGCCTTTAGTAGCAGTTGAAGTTGGAGAGTCTTCTTCACCATTAGATCCATTGATTGTAAGTGGAGAGAATAATAAGTTTGTTGATTCTGATATGTCTGATAATGATTATTTGATTGTAGATCTTGACAGTCCTACAAGACCAAAATGGGCAGAAAAGACCATTCATGCAGCTGGGGAACTCGCTGGAAATCCTAGTGACACTAGGAGGACTAGATCTCAGTTTGATAGTGCCCTTTGTATGAAATATCCTTTATTTGCTAAGAAGTGCTATCTGATAGTTGAATCAGATCCACATACATATGAAAATGCAGTACATGATCCAAGATGGAAAACAACCATGAAAGAAGAATTCAGCTCGCTCCAGAAGAACAACACTTGGGAATTGGTTGATCTTCCCCCAGGGAGGAAGCTAGTTCAATGTAAGTGGGTTTTCAAGACTAAGTTTTTTGATGATGGTTTACCTTTGAAATATAAGGCAATATTGGTAGCCAAGGACTACTCACAAGTACATGGTATTAACTACAATGAAACCTTTGCACCAGTGGCAAAGATGGACTCCATAAGGCTAGCTTTAGCCATTGCAGCTTCGAAGCAGTGTGAGGTACATCACATGGATGTGAAGAGTGCTTTCCTAAATGGAGATCTCAGTGAATATATTTAAATGTAGCAACCTAAAGGGATTGTTTCTAATCCATATTTAGTGTGCAGGTTAAAGAAATCATTGTATGGGCTCAAGCAAGCCACCAGGGCTTGGTATGCCAAGATTGATGGCTTTCTGCTGTCATGGAGTTTTGTTCAATGCAAGTCTGATCCTAATGTATATTTGAAGCTGATTCATGGCTCTTTGATGATTATTGTCTTGTATGTGGATGACCTTCTGATTACAAGAAGTTCAAAGAAAGAGATTGCCTCCTTGAAGGATGTAATGAACCATGCATTTTCTATGACAGATTTGGGATTGTTGAGCCAATTCTTGGGTCTCGAAATTGCTCGATCCCAAAATGGAATAAAAGTAAATCAGTCCAAGTATTCCATATATTTTATAAACAAGTTCAAAATGAAAGATTGCAAGCCAAGAAAGACTCCCTTCCTTTCAGGAGTTAAGCTTGAAGAAGTAGGTCCTTCTCCTATGGTAAATAATACAATATATAGGCAGTTGATTGGGTGTTTGCTTTATATTACAAAAACTCAACCTGATATATATTATGTAGTTAGTGTGGATTCAAGATACATGTATAAGCCTCATGAGATCCACTGGAGGGCAGCCAAAAGGATCTTAAACTTTGTTCAAGGAACAAGAACTCATGGGATCTTCTACAAACCAAAATATGATCTTGATTTGATTGGGTTTACTGAAAGTGATTGGGCAGGTGAAAACACAGATCAAAAGTCAACATCAAGATATGTGTTCATGCTTGTAGAAGGACCAATCATCTGGTCAAGAAAAAAGTAGAGTGCCATAGCACTCTCATCTACAGAAGCAGAGTATAGAGGGGTTGTAAATGTAGCAACTCAATGCTTGTGGTTGCAGGGAATACTTGGAGAATATGGCTTTGAATCAGAGTTTTCAACTACTATATACTATGATAATCAAAGTACCATTTGAATCTACAATGATCCAGTTTAGAAACAGTGAATCAAGCACATTGAGATCCACATGCACTACATCAGACAGCTTGTGCATGATGGTACCATTCATCTACTCTTCTCTGCGTCTTCAAAACAAGTAGCAAACATCTTCACCAAATTTTTTTGTGAGAAGAAATTCAGCAATATCAAATCACTATTGGGGATTGCTGATCATGCTATGAAGCATGATTTATGACAAGATTTCCAAAATTTGTTTTCCTGTCCATGTTTAAGGGAGGATTTTCCCACTGGGTTTTTGCCTCTTTCCTTAGTTGTATGGACAAGCAGTATGTAAAGGGTGACTAATCCTTGTTCCTAGGCCCTATAGTTTTCTGATATTTAGTCATAAAGTCAGGCTTAAGGGGGGGTGTTATAATAATCAACCCATAGTTACCTACCTTAGACATTAATTAAATCATTTTTGTCTTATTACCTAGTCTCCTAGATTCCACTCTATGCTAGTTGCCTTCTACATGTCCTAGAAGTCAACACATGCTAAAAATGAGTAATGGTGCTCTTGGGAAACTTCCTGGAAACCATATTTAGCATGCCTACTTTATTCTAGATCCTCGAAAGAACATATTTGCTTTTTCTAAAAAGTTTCTTGTTTTATTGAGAACTAAGGCAATAGGAAAAGTTAGACTAGGTGTAGTTGACTTGTTTTTTGCCGACATCATCCTCCCTCCTTTTCTCCTAATAAAAGAATGTATGAGTTGTCTTTCCATCCCTCATTATATTTCCTACTTATCCATTTCATGAGCATCTTGGTGGATTTGAAAACTTCTTTATGCACCTATGGGAGATTTGACTAGATTTAGTAAGCCTACTTTTTGACCTTTTCAAATGACATCCTTATGCATTTGAATCTCTCATGTAATTATATATTGCAGAAGCCTATTAATTCACAAGGTTGGATATTGTACACTTATTCAATACATATTTGTAGAAATTCAGGCCTGCAGTAGATTAATTTCACTCACAGCAATTAACAATTGATCATGTAAAATATCAACAATGGAGACTGAATATGGAGCTGTAACACAAAATTATATTAACTGAGTGTACAATAGCCAAACCTATAATAACATAGGCTGCTGAATATATAGAATACATGAGCAAATCGAATGCATAAGGAAGCATCCAAATCTAGCATAAAGCAGGCTTACCCAAAATAGGCAAATCCCCCATAGGTGTAAAAAGCTGATCCCAAATCTATCAAGGACCCCACGAATTAGCAAGGGTGCATGGGCAAGCTAAAGAGTGTTCAAATGGTAGCTCATACATGCTTTTTCATGGAGGAAAGAGTGGAGGATGAAAGGGGAATAAAACAAGTTCACCTCACCTAGTCTAGCTTTCCTTATGTGCTTTAAAAACTGGAAAAGCAGTCAACAAAGCAGAAAAAGCAGAAGGGTGCCTAGGAGGCCATGAATAAAGTAGATTTGATTCCGAGGACTTTCCAAAGCACTCCATGAGTCAATAATGGCAAGTTTGACCTCTATGGATAGGCAATTGACAACTTGCACATGGTGGGACTCATGGACTAGGCAAATAAGACAAAATAAATGAATTAATGTCTAAGTGGGTAAATACTATGGGTTGATTATTCTAACACCCCCCCTTAAGCCTCAATTTATGAGTAATAAACCAAAAATGTAGGGCCTAGCAACAAGGCTTAGTCACCCTTTACATACTGCAATGTCCATACAACCAAGGAAAGAGGCAAAACCAACTTGGGAAAATCCTCCCTTAAACATGGATTGTAAAACAAAATTGTAGAATCTTGTCTCCATTCATGCTTTGACAGCATGATCAGCAATCCCCAGCAGTGATTTGAGATTGTTGAAGGTCTTCTCACAAAATGCTTTGGTGAAGATATCAGCTACTTGTTCTGAAGATGAACAGAAGAGTAGGTGAATGGTGCCATCATGCACAAGCTCTCTGATGTAGTGCATGTGAATATCAATGTGTCTGGTTCTCTGCTTCTTAACTAGATCCTTGCAGATTCGAATGGTACTCTGGTTATCACAGTAGATGGTAGTTGAGTACTCAGGTTCGAAACCACACTCTCCAAGTAAACCCTGCAACCATAAACACTGAGTTGCTGCATTGACAACTCCTCTGTACTCAGCTCTGTAG
>LPNX010243573.1:0-45997 GCA_001517045.1 Pseudotsuga menziesii | reverse complement strand
GGCAAATCCCCCATAGGTGTAAAAAGCTGATCCCAAATCTATCAAGGACCCCACGAATTAGCAAGGGCACATGGGCAAGCTAAAGAGTGGTCAAATGGAAACTCATACATGCTTTTGCATGGAGGAAAGAGTGGAGGATGAAAGGGGAATAAAACAAGTTCACCTCACCTAGTCTAGCTTTCCTTATGTGCTTTAAAAACTGGAAAAGCAGTCAACAAAGCAGAAAAAGCAGAAGGGCACCTAGGAGGCCAGGAATAAAGCAGATTTGATTCCCAGGACTTTCCAAATCACTCCATGATTCAATAATGGCAAGTTTGACCTCTATGGATAGGCAATTGACAACTTGCACATGGTGGGACTCATGGACTAGGAAAATAAGACAAAATAAATGAATTAATGTCTAAGTGGGTAAATATTATGGGTTGATTATTCTAACAAGATTAGTGTTATGCTCCATTTTCAGTCTCCTTTGATGTTAATTTTTCATGTTTGATTAACAATTTTGTGAGTGTAATTGTTCTATCTCTTGGGTTCAATTTCCACAGGGATGACTTCACCTTCCTAGTAGGGCCAACCTAACTTGGGAGATGAAAAAATACATTTTAATAATTATTTTGAGGGAAATATTGACCCAACTTACAACAGAGGTTTTATATCAATACTTTAAATCACAAAATACATCAATATCATCCCTCATTAAAGGAACAACATCTCTAGAAGGGAGGGAAAACTATTATAATATAAAGTGAAATTAGAATATATTCCACAATTTCATTATTTCAATACTTTATATCTATAATGTGTTGTGATGGGTGATCACAAAGCATCATTATTAAGTGTTGTAATGGTGTATTTAACACCGCCTTTCTTCTTGGAATCTTGTTCCCTTTTGGAATTTCGTTTTTGTTCTATACTTCCACATGAAGGCGTTCCCCATCATGGTATGTGAGCTATTGGTTTTGACTTAGCCTTGTTGTATGCAAATCATGTTGAGCCAAATATAAATAGATTGAATTTGGGATGAGAGATATGTTGACTAATACCTCTTTTTGAAATTTGATGAGAATTGTTTGATGAAAAGGATGACTTCCAAGACAGAACCTTCTATCTCAATGGTCATAATTATGCAATTTGGGTGACCAATATGGAGACCTTGTTGCAAAAATAAGGGATTGTGGAAATACATGAAGATTATTATTGTTGATTTCATGGATTTTGATGCTAAGTTTATCATAGATGTAAAGAATGACGATGTTGTTGCAATCATCGCAGCCTACATTTCAAGGGATATTTGCTTTCAAACAAGTGGGATCGACTGTCCTCATTCCGTATGGAATAAGTCTAAGAACATGTTTAATATGGTGAATGACAGAACATTATGTAAGTAGAGAAAGATATAATCTCTTTAGAACCTATTTCCTTTAATTGGATGGAGGACTATTTAGCTTGCATCAAGGACCTATAATTGCAATTGCATGAATGTTGTAAGGATTTTCAAAAGAAGGATGGAAAAATAATTGAACTTGTCTTGATGAATCCAAAGACACCATATGGTATTATGATCCTCTTTTCACATAAGTTGTATGTCTCAGAAGAAATATGGTAAGGATATTACCTCGATACTTTTTGTGATTTGTTGATTAAGGAGCAATGAAATTCGCTTAAATAAGGGAAGTTTGTGTGCAAAAACCAAGCTCACTTGTTGAAAGAAAGGTCAATCCAAACCTTAAAGACTATGGTTGATATGATTATATAAAATAATGTATCAACCAACCCTCTAAAAAGAAGAATGAAGATTCATCATTGGATCAAAAGTGTCGAAAGACAAAGACCTATTGGTATTGTTAAAAAAGGGGACATGTCGAGAAGAACTATTGGAACAAGATGAAATGTTTATAAGGAAAGGTAAATCACCTTGAGGATAGTTCATTTATTGGATAGTCAACCAATAGACCTATTGGAAATTATACCTTATATGTTATCACTCCCGAAGAATTACATGCATGTACCACTGAGACAGAATTGATAGTCAAATTTGGATGTGCTAATCATATGGAAAATGATTGTTCTCTATTCTCTTCATTAAGTGGAGGCCCCGAAGAGAATATTTATGTTTTTTATGGTTACACTCTTCAATTTGTTGGAGAGGTGATATTGAATGTCACCATGGTTGAATATCCAATGTATATCATGTGCCTAGTCTTAGCACAAATTTGTTTCATTTACTCAATTTATGAATACTAAGAAGACTATTGCATTTTGGTTAGGTGACTTTATTGTAAAGGATTTGAGGATTGTGGGAGAAACTATTGATTTAGGGAATTTGGATCCCAAATACATACATTATAAGTTTTGTGAATGTCCACAATCAACTGCATCGAATGCAGTTGTTAGTTTCCATGGTTGAACTAGGTTGAAAGTATAACACACTTAAGCATGACAGGGCTATTTTTTTAAAGATATTAGAGATATAGTTGTATGGAAAATTGAATTTGTATTGTGAAGGCTTTAGGTATTTTAAAAGGTTATCAGAAAATTTATAAATGTAAGGTTGAATGATAGAGGAATAAAATGAATTTTGGCAGAGAAATAAGACAACGGATATTTGAGAAATGATTAAAACAAATCTTTAAGTCTAGGAAGTGTCAACGATAGAATTTCCTAAACGAAGATGAATGTTGGCCTAGGAAAGGAGAACAAGGAAGAAGTTCACGCGCAAGAAAAAGAATGTGTGTTGCGCGCGTGACAGAAAGAAAGGAAGGTTGTGAAGGAAGCAAAATGACCAGTGCAGGAAGAATGGAGATGCACGCGATGAAGAAAAGGAGAGCACTTGGGCATACAGGTGATAATGGCTGGAAAATGACAGGTGTAGAGCGTGGCCAATTAGGGTGGTGTAAGCCTACAGAAACGCATGTACGAGGGAATATTTGTGATTCAGGCCGATAGTGCCCTTTGTCAAGTCATGATCACCACAGCTGTAGCCTGCGGGGTGGCTAATGGTGACAGTTAATGGACTGCCTATACGCACTTGACCCTGCGTGGTCATGTAAAATAGTATAAATAGGATGGATTCAATAGTTAGAGGGTTAGTTGTTGGCTAGTTAATTTTGGTCATTGTTGATTCTTAGTTGGTGATCAATAGTTATTGTTTTGGCTGTTCATGGGAGATCCATAGTGAAGGACGTCGTTTACTGTAATTTTGTAGATATTAGAGGAAGAGAATACTTAAGAAGAGTTTGGTAGCGATAGGAGGTTGTTGAGTCGTGGATCTGGCTGTTGTGTGCACAGATCGCTAGGAGTAGGAGTAGGGTAGAAGAACAAACCAGAGAGCATGAGAGCCAAAAATATGAGTCATAAAGACATATTAGAAGATTAGTCTGCATCCTGCACACTGCAAGGTGCTATATCCTTTTCTCATGCCAAATGAAGTGCACCTTGGTGGTTTTTCCTAGATGGGTTTCCACATTATCCCTTGTGTTGAATGGGTGGTTGATGCTGTGAATGTTTATGTGAATGGTTTCTATTTGCTTACTATGTGAAGATGAAATGTTGATTAAATGCCTAATGTTATATTATAATCAGTAGATGAATGTTTGAGACATTGTCGTTGAAATATATGCATATATCGACTTGTGCGTACTGTCTTAAGTCACAACGTAAGTCGCAGATAGTCTGTCAGTATGAGACAGCTGCGTTGCACAAGTTGTGCCAGTTGTAGGGTCGAGAACAAGGTTAAGTTGCATGGGTTGACATATAATTGTGCTCAGTCATGCAAGACTAACTCCACTGTCCAGCCGTCCAATTGCCTTCATCGAGTGCCTTGGTCACGCGCCAAGGGACTATACTCCCTCAACAATTGCGGAAACATGGTTCCGATGGTTACCCATCAAAGAGATATCTCGGGTGATATTGTGCCTTCTCTATGGGCATTGATGATGGGGCTTGCTCTATCGGGCTGGTATCTCAGGTGTTTGTTGGGTTGATGGGTTGCACAAAATCTGGGTTGCATGGGTTAGGAAAAGTGGCCAACAAATGGGTCTGTTTCAAGGACCTTATTGATTGAAACAAGGGAAATGTTGTGGCACCCGATGAACAACGACATAGAATACTGGATGAATTCTAAAACACTATAATTTTCCCAAGAGGAAAGCGCAAGGACATAGTTGAGTGCAGAGAACTGGGTAGAAGAATATATATATTCTAATATTCACAAGGTCTTCTTTGTTGAGTTCCCCATTTTACTGCATGAATGGTTGTCAATATTTGTGACTAAGCAAACAAAGTTTTAGAGAAGAGAGATCATTGAGTGGACTGATCAGATGGTTCATGAGGTAACCAGTGTAATTAACACCATCTCTAGAGCTATTTATTTTTGGCTTGATAGTATATTGAGAGGATATATTATTGAGTTTGCAGTAGACACTATAACCTCATATAGTGAAGTTGAAAGAATTTTTTTCCAAGGACCCCGAAGAAGATACTTGTTATGTATCAGTACATGGATAAAATTGTTTTCCTATGAGAAGGGTACTTTGCAGCTGAATAATTGAGTTGCATGCCTAAGAAGGAGGCTATGTCGTAGACGACCTATTAAGAATTTCAATCATCTATTTTAAGGTCATAGCGAAGCAAGACACCAATTTGGTGTATGACACCCCCTTGTTTGTAGGACAAGGGAACCCATTTGCACAACAATGTAACTACTAAAGTATACAAAGGTGTACTACATTTTAATTATGCAGGAATTAACAAAAATAATGAGTGAAAAATGAACAAACTATTATAAATACATTAAAAAGAATGTGATACATTATTAAGAGTAGTTAATGACTAATGACTAATGAATGTGAATAATGAATATTAAGAGTAGTTAATGACTAAAATAATCCATATAAATGTGTTTTACTATTTAACTAATTTAAAATTAAATTTTATATGTTCTTGGTTTTATAATTTTACACATAGTGGCTACCACCAATTATACAACTTTTTTTTCAAAATCCTCTTCAAAGCCTTTAAGTGTACTCATATAAGCTAGATAACTTGTTTGCCACTACTTTGCATTAAATGACGTTTGCCACTTTGACATGGTGAATTCTAATCTCATATTTAAATTTTTATAAACTAACATGTATGTTATGAATGTAGAAGAAGGTCAACTTTGAGGATTAATTGTCCATGGCTACATTAACATATTCAATATTGATATCTATTAATGATGATTATAATAATGGTAATCATATATTGTTAATGTCACAGCAAAGCTAGAGACCAATTTGTGGGACAAGGGACCCCCTCTTCGCAATGTTGTAACTTAAAGTTTACAAAGCTATTGTATATTTAATTCTCCAAGGCATTAACTAAAGGAACTAATTAAGAAGTGGAAAACGTCAACATTTGGGGGAATCTATTTTTTATGGCCAATTAAACTTTTAATCATCTATTTTTTATGGCCAAGCAAAATTTTAATTATCTATTTTTAAGGTCACAGCCAAGCGAGACGCTAATTTGGTGTTTGACACCCCCTTGTTTGTAGGACATAAACCCCCTTTGCACAACAATGTAACTACTAAAGTCTACAAAAGTGTACTAAGTTTTAATTATCAATGCATCAACCAAAAGAATGAGTTAAAAAATTAACAAACTATTATAAATACATTAAGAAAAATGTAATACACTATTAAATGTTTTTTCATTTTTACAATGTAAAATATTGCTATAAAATTAAGACTTTGGTCCAATTCTTTTTTACAATTTAGTAAGTTGGTATTATTTAAAAAAATATCCCAAGCTTTTGTGAAGAATTCATCTTAAAAAAATTAATATTAAAAAATATTACATTAAGAATTGTTATGAAAAAACACTAAAACATTTATGTGGAAAAAATATGATACATTATTGAATGTTTTTTATTTTTACAATGTAAAATATTACCATAAAATTAGGATTTTGGATCAATTATGTTAGTATTATTTAGAGAATTGGTATTTTTTTAAAAGAAAATACAAACTTTTGGGAACAATTCATTTGTAAAATATTAGATTTTTTTAGACTTTTTTATAAATAAATAAATGGTTTTGGAGATTCATTATTATGCACTTTTTTACTAGGAGAGCATAGCGTGGTTTTGGAGATTCATTATCTAGGCATTTTTTTCAGGTACAAGGGAAAAACCTGCAATACCATCTTAATGAGCAAAAGCAAGGCTTTATGGTTGAGAATTTTCATGAAATGCCACTGCTCAAGGTCAAGGGCAGGGAAGGGGTGACCAAAGACGAAATGTGTATGCTCTAGAAATATCATAAAATGCTACTGCTCGACAAGCTCAACAAGGGCAGCGAAGGGGCAACCGGAGACGAAATGAGTAATGATGGATCAACAGAATGCCCATAGGATAGCCTCTTTGGCGACATTTTGCATTATATTATGTCATGGTTATCAATCCTTGATCTTATATTATGCCATGGTTATCGATCCTCGATCTTTAAGAGCTGGAGCAACGTGTGTTGCAAAGCAAAATTTTAATCATCTAGAGTGATCAAAAAATATGATACACTAGAGTGATCAAGTTGTTTTGAGGTGCGAATCTTTTTAATTTAAAGAAATGTCTAATAAGGGAGGGAAATGACCAACTTGCTTAAGTAATTTAAAAATAGGGTAAATATCATTAGAAGAATGGGCTGGGTAACATTCATAATGTATAATCAAACACTTTTCCAAAAATTGTTTTACTGGTCTTTCGTTAAAACTAATAATGAATATTAAGAGTAGTTAGTGACTAAAATAATCCATATAAATGTGTTTTACAATTTAGCTAATTTAAAATTAAATTTTATATGTTCTTGGTTTTATAATTTTACACATAGTGGCTACCACCAATTATACATCATTTTTTTCAAAATCCTCTTCAAAACCGTTTGGTGTACTCATATAAACTAGATAACTTGTTTGCCACTACTTTGCATTAAATGACGTTTTCCACTAAGAAATGGTGAATTCTAATCTCATATTTAAATTTTTATAAACTAACATGTATGTTATTAATGTATAAGAAGGTCAACTTTGAGTATTAATTGTCCATGGCTACATTAACATATTCAATATTGATATCTATTGATGATGATTATAATAATGGTAATCATATATTGTTAATGTCACAGCGAAGCTAGAGACCAATTTGTAGGACAAGGGATGCCCTCTTCGCAATGTTGTAACTTAAAGTTTACAAAGTTGTTGTATATTTAATTCTCCAAGGCATTAACTAAAGGAACTAATTAAGAAGTGGACAACCTCAACATTTGGGGGAATCTATTTTTTACGGCCAACCAAACTTTTAATCATCTATTTTTTATGGCCAAGCAAAATTCTAATCATCTATTTTTAAGGTCACAGCCAAGCGAGACACTGATTTGGTGTATGACACCCCCTTGTTTGTAGGACATGGACTTCCTTTTCACAACAATGTAACTACTAAAGTCTACAAAAGTGTACTAAGTTTTAATTATCAATGCATCAACCAAAAGAATGAGTTAAAAAATAAATAAACTATTATAAATACATTAAGAAAAATGTAATACACTATTAAATGTTTTTTATTTATTTTTACAATGTAAAATATTGCTATAAAATTAAGACTTTGGTCCAATTATTTTTTACAATTTAGTAAGTTGGTATTATTTAAAAAAATATCCTAAGCTTGTGTGAAGAATTCATCTTAAAAAATTTAATATTAAAAAATATTACATTAAGAATTGTTATGAAAAAACACTAAAACATTTATGTGGAAAAAGAATGATACATTATTGAATGTTTTTTATTTTTACAATGTAAAATATTACCATAAAATTAGGATTTTGAATCAATTTTGTTAGTATTATTTAGGGAATTGGTATTTTTTTTTTAAGAAAATACAAACTTTTGGGAACAATTAATTTGTAGAATATTGGATTTTTTTTTATAAATAAATAGATGGTTTTGGAGATTCATTATTATGCACTTTTTGACTAGGAGAGCATAGCATGGTTTTATAGATTCATTATCTCGACATTTTTTTTGTTCTTTAATGCTACGAGGACAAGCCTGGTTTTGCAGATTCATTATCTAGGCATTTTTTTCATGTACAAGGGAAAAACCTGCAATATGATCTTAGTGAGAAAAAGCAAGGCTTTATGGTTGAGAATTTTCATGAAATGGCACTACTCAAGGTCAAGGGCGGCAAAGGGGCAACCAAAGACGAAATGAGTATGCTCGAGAAATATCATAAAATGCTACTGCTCGACAAGCTCAACAAGGGTGGCAAAGGGGCAACCGCAGATGAAATGAGTAACAATGGATCAACAGAATGCCCATTGGATCGCCTCTCTGGCGACATTCTGCATTATAATATGTCATGGTTATCGATCCTCAATCTTTAAGAGCTAGAGCAATGTGTGTTGCAAAGAAAAATTTTAATCATCTATTTTTTATGGCGAAGCAAAATTTTAATCATCTATTTTTAAGGTCATAGCCAAGCCAGACACCAATTTGGCGTATGACACCTCCTTGTTTGTGGGACAAGGGACCCCCTTTGCACACCAAGGGACAAATGCTCATTTGCAATGAACACTATAAAATATTTGGGGTATGTAATTGACTCTACATGCGAGTCACGTCGACCCCAAAAAAGTACAGATCCTCAAATATTTTCCCATTCCTCAAAACATTCATGAACTAAGAAGTTTTCTTGGTGTGGATAATTTTTATTGATGGTTCATACTCAGCTTTAGTCACATAGTTTGACCCTTGAATCAGTTAACTAAGATAAATAAGAAAACTATCTTCAAATGGATACCAACACAACAACAAGCTTTTGAGCAACTAAAAAAAAAGACTTGTACTACACCAGTACTTGTGTTACATGATTTGCATCAGCCTTTTGAGATTGAGATGGATGCAAGAGATTATGCTTTAAGAGCAGTGATCACTCCGTCTTATTACCCAAACGCTTTTCATTACGAAGCTGTGAATGACACTGTTAAAAGGTATTCAACATATGAAAAAGAACTGTATTCCATTGTGCAAGCCATTAAGCAATGGAGACATTAAACATCCTTGGGAAGGAAACGATCATCCTTATTGACCACAAGCCCTTACAGTTCACTCCATCCCATTCGGAATTACAAACAACTTGACAAATCAAGTGGATTAATTACTTGCAACAATTTCAATCATCTATTTTTAAGGTCATAGCCAAGGGAGACACCAATTTGGTGTATGACACCCCCTTGTTTGTGGGACAAGGGAACCCCTTTGCACAACAATGTAACTACTAAAGTCTACAAAGGTGTACTACATTTTTATTATGCAGGCATAAACAAAAATAATGAGTGAAAAATGAACAAACTATTATAAATACATTAAAAAGAATGTGATACATTATTTTTTAATTTTACAATGTAAAATATTACTATAAAATTAAGATTTTGGTCAATTTTTTTTTACAATTTAGAAAGTTGGTATTATTTAAAAAAAAAAAAGTTTGTGGGAAGAAATCATCATTTATGTGGAAAAAATATGATACACTAGAGTGATCAAGTTGTCTTGAGGTGCAAACTCTTTTTAATTTAAAGAATGTCTAATAAGGGAGGGAAATGACCAACTTGCTTAAGCAATTTCAAACTGGTCTTTCTTTAAAACTAATAATCAATATTAAGAGTAGTTAATGACTAAAATAATCCACATAAATGTGTTTTACAATTTAGCTTATTTAAAATTAAATTTAATATGTTCTTGGTTTTATAATTTTTCTTTTTCCTACTCAAGTCAATTGAATTTTACTACTACTAATATTTTACTACTAGGTTTGTAATATTGTGTTTTTTATTTTTTTTAATTATAAGCCGACATGGTCTAAGTTTTTTTACTTTTTACTTTTATTATTATTGTTTTTATTGAGTGGGCATGTGTCAATGAGGGGACACATCTCCCCCATTTGAGCTGTAGAAAGGGCCTCTCTGCCCAACTAGTGCTCATTTGAGCTATCGAAAGTGCCTTTCAAAGCAATTATTGATTTTTTAATTTATTTTTAGAATGTAAAATATTACCATAAAATTATGATTTTGGTCAAATTCTGTTTGCATAATTTAGAGAATTGGTATTTTTTTTTCAAAAGAAAATCCAAACTTGTGGGAACAATTCATCTCTAAAGTCTTGGATTTTTTTAGACTTTTTATAAATAAATATAAATAGACGGTTTTGTTGATTCATTATTGCACTTATGCGCATTTTTAATAGGACCGCAAAGCGTGGTTTTGCAGGTTCATTATCTCCACATTTTTTTTACACTTTAATGCTATGAGGACAAAGCCTAGTTTTGCAGATTCATTATCTAGGCCTTTTGCAGATTCATTATCTACGCATTTCTATGTTTTTTTTTTGGGTACCATCTTAAAGAGCAGAAGCAAGGCTTTAGTAGGAGCATCACTGGGTTGCCTTCTTCAACCTTGTAGTAAAGGTTGGAATCTGCTTTACTCTTAGTAAAGCCAAAACTGGATAGAAAGCTATCAATTCTATCATTCCAAGTCCTGGGTGCCTGTTTCAAACCATACAGGGATTTCTTTAATATACATACATGAGACTCTCTGTCATGTGTCTCAAAACTGAGTGGTTGCTCCACATACACTTCCTCTTCCACTACACCATTCAAGAAAGCAGCCTTGACATCCATTTGCTGTATCTTCCATTTCATCACTGTAGCCAGAGCAAGTACCGATCTGATGGAAGTGTATCTGGTTACAGGTGCAAAGGTTTCTTCATAGTCTATACCTTCTTTCTGGGAGAAACCACGAGCAACAAATCTTGCGTTATATTTCTCTATACTACCATTTGCAGCATGCTTGATCTTGTAGATCCATTTGGAAGTTACAATTTATTTCCCTTCTAGTCTTGGGACAACATCCCAAACATCATTCTTCATGATCAACTGATACTCTTCGATCATAGAATCCTTACATTCTTTCTGTTCTTCCGCTTCTTCATAATTGGAAGGTTCTTTATCAATGAAATCACATAGGAATGCTACATACCCAGAGCAGGATCTGGTCCTCTTTCTTTCTCTGTGATTCTCTTCTGGAGCCCCATATCTTTCTGCACCTTGGATAAATTCTCGTACAAAAGAAGGTTTCCTCTTATGAGGATTCTTTTCCTGAGGTGGATGTACAATTCTTTGTGGTTCTTCAAATTCTCGATCTTCTTCTTGAGTTTCTTCATTCATGGTTGTGTCAGGAATCCTGGGTGCTTTTGCTTCTTCAGATTCTTCAGTAGTTTTCTTTCTGGATTTGTTGTAAGTTTTGTCTTCATCAAATGTCACATCCCTATTGATATCAATCTTCTTGAATCCTGGGAAGTATATTCTTTAAGCCCTTGAGTTTTCAGAATAACCCACAAATATACCCTTCTTACCTGAAGGATCTAATTTTGTTCTCTTCTCTCTTAGAATGTGTATATACACAAGACAGTCGAATATTCTGAGATGGCTGACTTCTGGTCTCTTACCGGAGAAGACTTCTTCGAGATTCTTGTTCTCGAGTACTCTATATGGAGTATGGTTCTGTACATACACTGTTGTTCTGGCTGCTTCTACCCAGAGATGCATAGGAAGATCTTGATCATGAAGCATTGCTCTTGCCGCTTCCATGATATTTCTATTCTTCCTTTCTACAACCCCATTCTATTGTGGATTATAAGGAGTGGACAACTCCCTCTTAATCCCTGAGTTTTTTCATTGCTCTTTGAATTCATTTGAAGTTAATTCTCTGCCATTGTCTGATCGAAAGGTCTTGATCTTATTTTCAGTGTGAATCTCAATCAAGGATTTGAATTCCTTGAACTTCATAAATATTCATCTTTTTTCTTCATGAAGTAAACCCATGTCTTCCTAGAAAAGTCATCAAAAAAAGAAACATAATATGCATACCCACTTAGTGAGCTTGATGACATAGGACCACATACATCAGAGTGGATGATTTCCAAGATTCCTTTGGCATTGCTTTCGCTTCTTGGGAATGTCTTCTTTGTATTCTTTTCTTTCGCACATCCTTTGCAGACCCCATCATGTTTTGCTTGGATTTCTGGAAGACCTTCAATAGCTTTGCTTGCAATAGGTAGTGCTCTGTAATGCACATGTGCAAGCCTTCTATGCCAAAGTTCATTTTCCTCTACTGTGTCATGGACCAATGCTTGTTCTAGATGGCCCTTTAATTTGTACAAACCTCCTTCTTGTTCTCCAATCACTAGTACATCATTGATGGTCTTTCCTTTTGTCCACATGATGACTTGACCATATATGAATGCAACCCTCATTCCTTTTGCATCTAATGCAGATATGGAGAGAAGGTTCTTGTTGAGTCTTGGCACAAACAATAATTCCTTCATTGTCATAGAATTTCCAAAGTTTAGTTTATAGGAGGATTCCCCACTACCTTTTATTGGATACTGGTAGTCATCTCCTAGCTTCACCTTGTGATGTGATTCTTATTCTGATAGTTTCACAAAGGATTCCTTGAATCCTGTCATATGCTTTGAAGCCCCACTATCTATAAGACAATCAGTGCTTCCATGAGTAATGTTTCCCATAAGAGTGGAAATCAAAACATATTCATCTTCACTGGAAGAATCTTCACTTTCATATCTAGTTTTCTTCTTGGAAGGTTCATCATCCTCTACAACATGAGCATGATTCTTTCTCTTGTTTCCCTTCTTCTTATGAGAGTTAATCTTGTTTCTAGGATAGTCTTTTGCAAAGTGTCCTCTTTCATAACATGTATAACATCTCAATCTAGATAGGTCCTTTCTAATTTTATCTTTATGATAAAAGTTCTTACCTTTAGAGTGATGACGGTTTCTTCTGCCTTTCTTAGAGTGAACTGTGAGGGCTTGATCTTCACTTCCCATCTTCTCTTCTCGAGCTGCTATCCGAGCTTCTTATTGAGAGCATTCTTCCCATAGTCTGTTGAACTTGACTAAATTATTTCTAGCATAGATTCCTTGGATGAATGAATCCCATGACCTAGGGAGTCCATTCAGTGTTGTCATCACAATTTCTGCATTCTCCACTTCTTCATCTACAGCTTCTAGTTGTTCTTTGATCTGGGAGACCCTTGTGAAGTAAGACTAGATGGTCTCAGCATTCTAGATCTTTACATTCTTCAACAGATTCCTTAGAGTCATCTTCCTATTGATGTTCTTCCGTTCAAATAGTTTGGTTAGGGAATCAAACATAGCTTTAGGTGTCTTGAGAGAGGACACCTATGGGATGAGGTGATCCTTAATAGAATCAGTAATGATTCTCTTTTCCATAACCAACTTATTCTTATGTAATGCCTTTTCCTCATCTCCCTTTGGAACTGGAACCTCCTCACTGATATAGGAGTCCAACTCATTTTCTTTCAGGACCAGGGAGATCCTATACTTCCAAGCTTGGAATTTATCAGCTCCCTCAATATTCTGATCAATCTTGGTATGATGAGACATCTTAACTGAGAACCTCAAATGGAAATACAAAATATTTAGATCTTACCAGGTCAAGATGTCGGATCTAGATTTGGAGCTGAAAATCCTGCAGAGCTGGTTCAAGAGCAACTTAGTGTTTTGCTTTTCCAGAGTTCTGTACAACCAATTTCTTTGAATTTTATCCCTAACTTTGATTTTAGGGAGGAGATCAATCCAGGCCTGGGCTCACTGAAAAATTCCTCTTTTGTGAAAATCCCTAATTTTTGGCAGTAGTGTCGGGTCCAAAACTAAAAAACCTCAGAATTGGATTCTGCTTTGACAGAAATATGCACCCTATGGAGGAGAGTTATTCCAACCTTATTTTGGTGAAAATTTGTGGAGAGAGATCCATAAAGTAGGAAGCCCTAGTTCCTGTAGCTGCACAATGTCTTCTTCTCAAGTTGGCTCTGATACCATGTTAGATTTTTAACATTAGGATCTTTAACTGAGAGAATAAAAAGCATAGAAATCAAACACAAGGACAATGAACAGAGTGTTTTTCCTCGGGGAAACCATAAATGGAGAAAGCCTTGCAACTTCCTTAGAGATAGAATCAGCACCAAAGTAAAACCCAAAATAGTAAGTGATCTCTCGACACCAGTAACCTTCTTTATATCTAGCCCTAGTGTCTTCTCCTTCCTCAACTATGCGCTACACTTGATTGTGAGTGAGATGTGATCTAAATAGAGAGTCTAGCTCTCTATTTATACTAATCCCAACATGACTAAAACCCTACTAGGTCCGACCTCTCTAGGAGAGTCTAATAACCCTAGTGCCCCGAAATTGTGGGGACTTTAACCCTTATACAATAGGAGGGTTACCCACAATGACTTGATATGACTTGTTTACAATATATATCCTCCCGATAGGAACATCGGGGCATGACACGACACAATTACATCCCAGGATAAACATTGGGTTACAATAGATAAGAAATACAAGTAAATACATTCTGAAGTTACAATTACATCAACAGGCCTGTGGTAACACATAGGATCATAGGTTCGGAACAACAATTATGAGTATGATATGATATATAAATAATTAAAACACATATGGACCATGTAGAGAAATTTAATACGAGCACAAAGACAGAGAGAGAATTTGAATTTCCCATGTATGCCTCCAAGTGAACTCGAATTAGTAAGAAATCAATTGAGTCTTAGTTGTGATAAAATAAGTTCAGATAACTAATGAATCAACTCCTTAATTTATGCAGGTGGTTGTTGAAGATGAAACTGATATAGAAGCACTAATTACATTTAGTTTTGTTCAATTCTAATAAGATTTGTTTAGTTACACTCAGTTCTATTCAGTTACATTTAGTTTTGTTCAGTTCTATTCATTTATGTTCAGTTACATCCAGTTCTATTTGGTTACATTCAATTTTGTTCATTTACATTAAGTTCCATTCAATTACATGCCATTCCATTTAGTTTAGTTCAGTTCATTTAGTTAACAACTCTTTTAGAGCTAGTTAAACTCAGTGAATTAGTGGGGGCACATGGTTGAAGATGAGACAATGTTCTCAGTGTTAACAAGTTATTGAAGCATGCAGATATTCACTACCTTCCTTGTATGACCTAATTTGACTTGTTATTAAAGTTATATGCAATTGGAAATATCATTATAGTCTTCCATTTTATCTCTCCTCTCTTGTTCTCTTGAAAAAAACCAATATGTTATTGTGTTGTATTCATTCTTTACTGATTATCAATCATAATCTAAGATTGTTTGTTGGGTTTTTTATCCTACGAATCAGTGGAGGGTTTTCCTAGGGTATATGCCATGTTCTATGGTTTGATTTATTTATGTCATTGGATTGTTGATGAGATATATATACACTAAAATTTTAGATTAAAGTTTAAAAGTTAAAGTTTCTTCACATTTTCTTAATCACTAACAAGGTATTAGAGCAAGGGCATGAAGGAGCTCAATTTTAACCATGCAATCTAAATCCTACATGATCTTCAATTATTGAGCAAAGAGCTTGTAGTCATGGCATCCATCTAAGTCCAATTGGAAGACCGAATTGAAGGTGCTCCCAAATTAAATACATGAAAGGGTGAATTCAAGAGCAAGTCAATATGCACCATTTTCGTCACTTTTCAGGAGACAAATTTCATGGAGGCATTCTGATCAATTCGTGAGGAATCATACAAAATGGTTAAAAAATCACTTCTGAAATGGGTTGATCTAGCTTAATCACAAGCATATTTCAAAAATTCTCAATTGTTTGAGATATATGATTAGGTCTTTGAATATGACAATTTGAGAACTCATGTTATGGTCATTTTCCCAAATTGGACGAATTGATGGAATAACCACAATATTAGTGGTTAGATTTTATCATTATTTAATTGATATTGGGTGTAATGAGATCCTAATAGGGTTTAAAACTCATTGTAATGAGATCCTGCATGCATTCAAATTTGCAAGGAGATCAAGACCAAGGGACTCCAGTAATATTCACAAGGAAGGAAATATAAAGAGGTAGTATGCAAACCAATAAAAGATAAGTACCCGAATTTTTTATTATATTCTATTTATATCTGTATTTTTTTGAATGTTTTCATTACAGTCATATAGAGATTCATATTCCTAAGATTAAGAATTGTGAGAATATATGTTGATTGTCTTTCATTTATTTGCAAATAAACAAAATTGATAAGATATCACTATACAACATGCATTATATAATATGAATATAGAACATGCATGATTGTTTTATAAAATATGAATATAGAGCATATATGATTGTTCATAACATATGAATATATCTACAATGCATGATTATTTTATAAAATATGAATATAGAGCATGCATGATTGTTTTATAAAATATGAATATAGAGCATGCATGATTTTTCTTAAGATATGAATATAGAGCATGCATGATTTTTTCTATAAAATATGAATATAGATTTGCATGATTGTTCATAAGATATGAATGTTGGGCTGCATGATTGTTCATAAAGATATGAATATAGATATGCATGATTATTCATGAGATATGAATGTTGCGCTACATGATTGATTCATGAGATATGAATATTGGGCTGCATGATTATTCGATTATCATATGCTTTTAAAAAATCAGATTATTTTTCATCACAATCTATATTCCTGGGATTAGGAACGATGTTATGGTATAAAAATGATTAAAAAATAATGTTACACTATTTATATTTTATTGGTAAATAGATAAATTCATGTTGAGAAGAATAAGGGCTTGCATAAATCTTCATCATATCTAAATATAGGACTGATATAGAACTACAAAACATTACATGAAGTGTGAATGGGGTTATGTCAAAACATTGATTTAATGTGTACATAACTAAATTTAATGTGTGCATACATTTCTCATGCTAGATGAAGAGCACCTTTGTGGTTTTTCTTGAATGGGTTTCCACGTTAACTACTGTGTCGAATGTATGAATGGTGAATGTATTTAAGGTGCATGTATTTATGTTGTGGTGAGTGAATGTCTATCTATTTTCATAGAAAGTGTATGTTTATATATGCTGCACTATTATTATGAATTTGTGAAAGTATTTTTGATGCATTGGGTTGTTGATATACTACTTCCATAAGGAGGAATGATGTCGTAACTTGGTTGTGTATAATAAGTGTCAAAACCACACCCATCATCCTTATTGGACCTCCTTGGAATGTTTCCAAGGGACATTATATCCCCTACCTAACTATGGAAACTTGGTTCTGACAGTTACCCATAAGGAATATATCTCAGATGAGACTGCATGTGCATCGTAGGTGCTACCAACCGAGCCTTGCTACGTTGGGCTGATATCTTGGGCGTTTTTGTGCTAAGCATAAGGTACTGAACCACTGCATATACATCGAGGTATTCATGTAATTACAATTTTTGAGATATGGTTATACTAAAACATTGGTTATAATGTTTTACATGTCAATATGTGTTGTTTGTCATTATGCAAGGTTGTTAATAACTTGATTGAATTTGTCTTGTAGGGAAAAAAGATATGTCCTAACCTACAAGAAAAATGACATGCTATGAATGAAGAGAAATTTTGATGGCTGATCCTGAAAGAGAACATGATGCTTTGAAGAAAGAAGATTTTGGTAGCAGATTGGGAGGTTCTTATGTATTAGGAAGAAGTCAAAATAGAATCCCTAATCCGATTATGAGAGATGTTAATACTCTTTAAGATAATTAAATTATCTTATTTACATTCATGTGTCAAGAATATCTTCAGACATAGATGAGGATGAAGTCTCAGTGATGGAGGACCCAAATTATATTCTCACATTCACAGGGTGAGAGGGAGTTTCTAGTCTCGATAGCTCCTGAAGAACTAGTGTAATTGGTTAACGTACCTCCTGTAAAAAGGGAGACCTGCATGATGCTCATAATTCAGAAGGAAGTTAAGAGAAATATTTAATAATCGTGTTATGATTCTTATGATTAGTGGTGTGGTAATCACCACACAAATATTTTCCTCAGTTAAGGAAAATATGTAGTAAAATATCTGGAAGATTTTCTGGATGATGGACTACAAACCCATTGCCACACATCTAAAGATAAATATGAGATTTTTAATCTTTTTTTTGGATTTGGAGTATCTCAAGTTAGTTGAGATGTATTTGGTTAGTCACAGGTCCCAATATCTATTATATGATTTACTGTTTGTACATAAACATGTAAAAATCATTTGTTATGGTACCTACTTCGTACAAGTGTATGTGGACTCGAATATGTCTTGGTCAATGAAATGGAGATTCAAAGATATATCAATTCTAACTAGTGCATTGATCAAGGAAGATCAAATATGTTGCTTCAAGTAGAGCATGTTGTAAAGAAGTAAAGATTTATGAGGTTCCTAGCAAGTTATATTTGAGACATATTACATATCCACAGATGAACATCATTGCCAACATTCTTACTAAGCCTATTTTTGGGATGAGCTTGGTATGGTACATAAGAACTCTTGTAGTTGAAGAGGGAGTATTGATGTGTCTTCACGTGAAGTACCAAATAAATTTTCCACAAGTTAGTCATGATACATGACTCAAGAAACTAGGGGATATGATACCTTGTGGAGAGAATCCACATGAGCAAAGACATGGTCAAAGTCTCAGAGACTATTGATAATCAAGAAGAGTTATAGTTTTAACTTTCAGAGAATAGTTAAACCTATTGGAGAAGTAGTTGGGGTGTTGTAGTATAAAGAGAATAATTACTCAAAAAGTGATTAGGCCTTGAATAACATCATAGAGAATGGAAAGCTCATAGAGAACTTCTCCAGATAGCAGAAGATTCAAGAAGTCAAAAAATGTTGAAGAGTTAAAGAAAATATAAGACATTATTTCTACATGTTATTACACATTTGTTGTATAATTTTGCATATGATGGATTTAAATTCCATGGATTCTAGTTTAAAGAAACTTTATTCTAGATAGGATCCAGATTATGCTACTATGTGTATGTAGTTATTTGGTCTTTGAGAATACATGTTGTATCTTATGCTTGCTACTAGGCATATGTTTAAGTACCTTTTGAGGTACATTAGAATAGCCTTTTTGTTACATCGTAGACCTATTATATGATTGTTCTATCAATCTATTGTTTTAGCTTGAGATAAGCATTCTAATTTGCGGCTAGTACTACAAAATCTAAGTTTTTTGTGGCTACTACTACAGAAACAAGATGTATTTCTGAGATTACCTTAGAACGTTGTGGATAGTAGTACATACTGAGGATTAGTGTAACTTGGGAAGCTACCTACTAGGGTGAAATGCTTGATCCTACAATTATTACGTGTCAAGATTTCTAGAAAAAAACTATATATGTTTGTTATGATAAAACACATTTGAGATGAAGTTTTACTTCATTGAAGTCATAGTCATGTAAAACAAATTCTAGTACATAGATATTAATGAGGATATTTCAAATTTGTGACAAGCCTCTATTTGTGACAAAGTGCTAACACTTTCGAGATAAGCTTGGTGTGGAACGAAATCCCTTGTATGGAAGAGAATGTCTCCCTCGTTGAGAGGGAGTGTTAGATGTACAGCTTCAGGAGTCATCCTCCATGAGACTTATTGTGTCATGTTCACAAATTATGTTGTGTTAAGTTCAAATCCTCTCCATGATACTTGTTGTGTCAATTCCCAAACTTATGTTGGATTAAGTTGACTAACTTATTGTGTTAAGTTAAATAGCTTGTGTTGTATCAAGATATGACCTTGATCAATTCTTATTCAGGAGAGATTCTTGTACTATGATCTTATGGTTAATATCATGACCTTATGTTAAGGTCGGAGAGTTCTATTGTATCAAGTCCATAACTTATGGTGTATTAAGTTCACATGGCTTATGTTGTATTAAGTCTCGAGTATATACTGTGTGATGTATGGATATTCATGGTCAACAAGTTCTACATGTGTCCTTTAGGGATTAGCTACCCCTAGAGTCATTTACTTTAGCATGTGACTATATGACCTAGGATAATACATATGATCACAGGTTTGGAACAATTATTATTATTATGATATAATATAGAATTATGGAAAACACATATGGACCATGCAAAGAAAATTAATACGAGCATAGAGATAGAGAAAGAACTTGAATTTCTCATGTATGCCTCCAAGTGAACTCAAATTAGTAATACATAACTTGAGTCTTAGTTGTAATAAAAAAAATGTTCAGTTAATTAAGGAATCAACTCCTTAATTTATGCAAGTGGTTGTTGAAGATGAAACTGATGGAGAAGCACTAGCAGCATCGAGTTCTATTTAGTTCTATTCTGTTTTGTTCAATTACACTCAATTTCATTTAGTTACATTCAATTATGTTGAGTTACATTAAGTTTTTTTCAGTTACATTTAGTTCTATTTAGTTATGTCCAGTTACATTCACTTATGCTTAGTTACATTTAGTTCTATGTAGTTACATTGTTATGTTCAATTGCATTAAGTTCCATTCAGTTGCATGTAATTCCATTTAGTTCACTTCAGTTGATTTAGTTAATAACTTAGTTAGAGGTAGTTAAACTCAGTGAATTAGTGGGGGAACATGGTTGAAGACGAGACAATGTTCTCATTGTTAACAAGTTACTGAAGCATGAAAATATTCGCTACCTTCCTTGTATGACCTAATTTGATTTTTTATTAAAGTGTTATGCACTTGGAAATATCATTATAGAGTTCCATTTGATCTATTCTCTCTTGTTCTCTTGAAAAAAAAATATTCTATTGTGTTGTAATCATTCTCTGTTGATTATCAATCATACTCTAAGATTGTTTGCTGGGCTTTTTATCCTCCAAATCAATGGATGGTTTTCCCAGGGTTTATCATGTGTCATATGGTTTGATTTATTTATGTCTTTGTATTATTTTTGAGATCTACCTGAACTGGAATTGTGGATTAAATATTTAAAGTCCAGGTTTCTTCATATTCCGTCAATCACTAACAATCCCCTAACATCAAATAGGCATCATATGGCTTACTAACCCTTTTGTACAAAACAATCCTAGCCATAAATAACATACCTATACTCAGATACTCCATCATTTCAACATGAAACCTACCACATCATCATCATCATCATCATCATCACTCCCTCTTCTGAGGGAGGTCCTTTCGAACTACACCAAGCTTGTCTTGGAAACACAAGGCATATGCTTAGTCAATATATCTACCACTTGTTCATATCTAGGAACATATTGGATCCATACAACTCCCTTTTGCACCATGTATTGAGTATAATGTAACTTTATCTCTCTGTGTTTTGACTTGTCATGAAATACAAGGTTCTCTTTCATCTTGACACAAATCTAATTATCACATTATATATCATTCACATCATCACGAAAAATTAGGTGAACATGTCTGGTCTCCACCATATACTGACTCAGTGTATTTAAATCAAAACATATATTTGGTGGAGTATTCGTCAAATACATCAAAGACACAATAATCTGTAATTATAATGTAGCATCAACTATATCTGAGGAATCATCGTTCAACAAATTCAAGTTGTTCATCATTGGAGTATTCACTTCTTTGCAATCCAACATCCTAAATCTCTTTAGGATATCGACAACATATTTTCCTTGATTTAGAAAATTTTCCTCTAGGAACTCCCATACTTCAAGACCGAGAAAATAGTGCATCATGCAAAAATATTTTATTTCAAATTCTACAAAAAACTTCTTCTTGCATTCATCAATGAGATTTTCCTGGCCTATTAGGAATAGGTCATCAACATATAGAAATAGAATCATGAGTCCTTTACTTTCAAACTTATATTAAATGTTGGAATATGCTTTACATTTGGTAAAGACTAAGCTCATCAGGAATCCATCAATTCTCCCGTACCATTCTCTGGGTACTTTCTTTAACCCATATAGTGATTTCTTCAATTTGCATAAATGTGAATTTAGGTCATGGGTTTCAAAACATGGAGGTTGTTCAATGTATACCTCTTATTTTATCACACCATCTATAAATGTAGTCTTTACATCCATTTGTTGTAGCTTCCATTTCATCTTGGCTTCCAAGGGAAGAATAGTTTTGAATGAGGTATATATTTCTACTGGTGAAAAAGTATCTTCATAATAAGTTCCTTCTTTTTATGATAATCCTTGAGCTATGAATCTTACCTTGTACTTATCAATACTTTTGTTTGTTGAAAGTTCTGTTTTGAATATCCACTTTGGACAAACAACTGACTTCTCTCTTGGAATTGGTACTACTTCCCAAACATCATTCTTTATAATAGATTAATATTCTTCGAGCATTGCATCCATCCATATATTATTATTTTTAGCTTCTTCAAAACATGTAGGTTTTGTAACAACAATATTACACATCAAGGACACATAGCTGGAATAGATCCTTGATATTTTGATTCCTTCTAGAGCTCCATATTTTTCTAAACCTTGAATGACATTACGATCCCAAAATGGTCTTATTTTCTATGAGATCGTCTCTTGAGGCATCTCCATAGGCCTTTGAGGATCTTCCGTGTCATGGTATTCTGGTATTTTTTCTTCTTCAACATCCTGAATCGGTATTCTACATGTTTCTTCAATTTTGGGGGATTCGTGTTCTTCTTCTCGATCTTCATCGGCATGGTTATTTATGTACTTAGTGAAAGCTACATATTCGTCAAATATAACATATATTCTGATATCGATCTAGTGATAACATGGAATGTACACTCTATATTATTTAGACTAATCAACATATCCAACAAATATTACCTTCTTTTTGGAAGGGTCCAATTTTGTTATTTTATCGTTGGGAACATGTATAAACACAGGCATCCCAAAATATTTTGGTGGTTGACTTCAGGATTCTCTCCATTAAACATTTATTCTGGAGTTTTGTTCCCAAGAGATCTATGAGCAATTCTATTCTGAACACCTACTGTGGTTATATATGATTCATCCCATAGATTTGTGGGTAAGTCTTGATCATGAATCATGGTTTTCATAGCTTCCATGATATTTCTATTCTTTCTTCATTCTACTCCATTCTATTTAGGATTATGGGGTGTGTTGATCTCCCTCTTAATCCCAGCTTCTTTGCAAAAATATTTGAATTCATTTGAAGTGAATTCTCCTCCATTTTCATACCTCAAGGTCTTAATCTTATTTTCACATAAGTTTTTTGGAAGAGCCCTGAATTCTTTAAATCTTTAAAATACTTCATATTTTCCTCTCAATAAGTAAATCCAAGTCTTATGGGAATATTCATATATAAAAGAAACACAATAAATATACATGCTTAATGAAGTAGTTTCCATTGGACCACATACATCTGAATGAACAATGTCCAAGATACCTGTTTCTTTACTGTTGTTGCTTGGTATTCTTCTCTTGAACAGATCCTATGCAAAATACTTCATGATTGATTTGAATTTATGGTATACATGTGACTACCTTTCTCACAATTGGTAGGGTTTTGTAGTTCACATATGCAAGTCTCTTATGCCATAGCTCACATGGGTTTATGGAAATTGTTGTTAGAATTGAGTATGTATGTCCTTTTAGCTTGTAAAGTCCTCCTTCTTCTACACCAATCAGAACTACATCATATATTGTCTTTCCCTTTGGCCACATAAGTACCTCTCCATCTACAATATCAACTCTAAATCCCTTCTTATGTAGATCTAAGATAGAAAGTATATTCTTCTTCGATCCTGGGACATATAGGACTTCCTTAATCTTCATAGACTTCCTTGAGTCCAACTTGTAAGATAATTCTCCCATTCCCTTGATAGGATATTGATAGTCATCTCCAATCTTTACTTTGTAAGGAGATTTTTTTTTACAAGACATTGAAAAGAATCTTTATAACCTATCATATGTTTGGAGGCTCCACTATCTACAATCCAAGTGTCACTTCCATGAGAGACTGATCCAGTAAGGGATGAAATAAAAACATATTCTTCATTGTAATATTCATCTTCATTGTTCTTTTCTTTATCTGAGTCATCATCTACAATTGTATGGGAATGTAACTTCTTATTTCCCTTCTTGAATTGTTCTAGTTTGATTGGGTAATTTCTAGCAAAGTGTCCCACCTTTTGACAGATGAATCATTCAAAATATGAGAATTCCCTTTTGAGTCATGAGTCCCTTTAAAAAAATTTATTTACTTCAGGAGAATGATCACAGAACGTTCGCTTATTTGATCATTTCATTGCATGAGCTCCCAATTCTTGATATTCATTATCACTTATCTTCTATGTTGGCTATTATTCCTTCTTCTTGCACACATTCTTCCAAATGTCACATACCGATACCCCATTATCATGTAGAATTAAATTTTTTATCTAGAACCTTTACTGTTCATCGAAAATAGGGCATGGCCGTGAACCACTTCTCGACATTTCCAACTATGTCATGCTCCCTCCCATATTCCCTTGAGAAGTTTGACAATATGTAGGGAAAGGTATCAGAGGATATAGAACGATGGAGAGAAAAATGCAATGAAAATCAACGATCCCGAATGGTCCCATAACGGGAACCAAATTGACGGCTCAGAATCCACCCACAAAAATCAACGGTGCAGAAAGCCCGAGTTACAGGATCAGAAAGTTATGAAAATTGCAATATTACTTCCTATAACCTGCAATCCACATTGGGAATATATCAATGGCGGAAAATCATCCCATGAAGATCAACGATGTGAAAACCTGAATTGCAGGATTGAGAATTTTGGAAATTGCGACACCGCGATCCCGCATCCTGCATCGAAAAAGACCATTGCAGAACAAAAACTCTAGAAAACTGTAATTCTCCAAAAACACATCCCCAATCCCACATCCTGCAAGTTGCAGAAAGGAAATTGCGGAAGGGGAAATTGCGGAAACCAATATTTGTGAACCGACATCCCACATCCCACATCCTGCAAAATCCATAAAGGAAGATTTCTAGAAGGAAACTCAACATTTTAATTGAAGTCTTAAATCGATTTGATCATTTAGGACATTACCAATCTATCCAATCTACCCTGCAACTTAGTTTAAAATGCATTGAGGGAAAAAATACATAGATTCTTATAATTGCAGTTATTCAAAGGAACAATGTATCAATTCAACACAACAACATCTTCATCATATTCCATTAAGCAATTACAATGCAAGAAATACAATTGCAAAGAATTACATAGACAAGAACACTTATCTTGAACAGAACTTGTCCCACAACCAGCTATGTCATTGCAATGTTCCACCCAACCATAGGCCAGTGCACTCATCAATCTCTCAACGACACCACCACCCCCGAGCTGGGCATGATTTCCTCAAGGAATAAGGCAACACTAGAAGACTCATACATGGCCAAGGTGCAATAACACTCAGCCAAGCCAACACAATTGGGTTTATCAAGCTGCAAGGGAAAACACACAAACATATGGGTTTCATAGGCCACTCAACCAAGCCATCTCATAGTTGGGTATCACAGATTAAACACAATCAAGCCAACCTTCACCTTAAGGACTAGTCAAGCCAACAGATGGGTTTATCAAACTATAAGCAGTCAAGACATATCACTGCTCGGTTTATCATTCTAACTATATAATCCAACATTCACAGTTTGGTTTATCAGACTATCCAGCCAAAGGATAGTCATAAGGTCAAACTAAAAAAGACACAACAAAGCCAACATATAAGTTTATCATGCTACCAACCAAGCCATCTCTCTAGTTGGGTTTATCAGAACTCTAAGGAAATGGGTAGGAAGAACTGCTAAGCTAGTGAGATCATCTACAGATCGAAGAACACCTTCACAAGACCTATTTGGCTTGGCTTCCCCACTGCCTACACACCCAACACAAGAAAGTGTCCCCTTCTCTGCTCCATAGTCGCTCAGGATACACCTTCCCTTCTAGTGCTCTTCAGGATGTCCATAGTAGGTTTACCAACCACTCTTATCTTATTGTGAGGTTCCACACTAGGTTTTTCAAGCACATTCTACATCTCTCCCATTCCTAAGTCTTGTGCATAGTTTAGACCCGAACCAGGGTGCACAACAAAACAACCATAAGGAGACTCCACAACTCAAGCTCACTCAGGAACATGAGTAATAGGGTCTCATACACTCTGTAGTTTAATATAACAATGCAACACATCAATCACAGTCTTTCCAAGGGAAAAACACTTATAGAACGCGAAGGATACACATAGGAAGAGATCTGATTTTAAAGAGCTTCCACTCGAATGGAGAATGAAGATGGTGAATGAGCCAGAATGTCTTGCAACTCCCCAAAACGTGAGAGTAAAACCAAAACATGAATGCGTGAGTCAAATTGGAATACGATTCTAGTGTTTTCTTGTCCATGCAAGCAAAACATGACATTCCAAAATTGGGTGATCTTCCCAATTTGAATTTTCCCATACTTTTCCCTTTCCAAGAAATCACTACCTCAACCACCTTATGGTAGAATAAATGGTTGGGAAGAGAAGACAAGAAAAAGGGTAGTTGACAGCTTTGATGGGTTCTCCCCATGACACATGGATTTTCCCCAAACTGTCTCAAGGTTAACATTCCCACCCCCTTATCCTTAGGAAAATCATGCCCCCATCTCATTATCTGTTGCATTGACATAGTTGGATGTGGGTTTTTCATTAATTTGCATATATACATGATGTTTACAAATGTGCTTGACTTACCATAGAAACCATAGGAATCAACCATGATCACCTATATACCAAACATTAATCAATGACAAGGCCTTGGACTTGATCTCCTTGTCATGATTCCATATAATATTTACATCAGATACATTAATGCAACGAGGTCAAAACTGGGGTGTTACATTCCCCTTCTCCTTCAATAGCACTGTCCTCATACAAAATTGAACAAAAATTATACACTGGCATCGCCTCAGTGCTCCACAGAATTGAAAAAAAATGGATTGCCAATTGCATGGCATCCTCAAGTCACCCATGTAGCCTCTTCAGGTCCGTAGTTCTCCCACTACACCTTTACCTGTCCTATGTCTCGGTTCTAGAGCATCGTGACCTTCCTGTCGAGAATTCGCATTGGATCGATTCGGAACTCTCCCTTGGGTTCCACCTGAATCACATCCAATTTATCACATGGTTAGGGTGATGTATATATTTCTTAAGCAAAGAAACATGGAAAACATTATGATCCCTAGTGCTAGCAGGAAATGCAAGTCTATATGAAACTGGCCCTATTCTTTCAAGCACTTCAAATGGCCCACAATATATGTGTGACATCTTGGCACTACTTCCAAGCTTCAAGGAACTCTTATTTTCCCTCACTCCGAGGTAAACATGATCCCCAACACTGAACTCTCTATTCACCCTATTCTTATCAGCATAGCTTTTCTATCTATCTTGGCATGCTTTTAGATTCTGCTTGATCTTTACAACCTCCTACTCCATCTCCTTGAGTAATTATGGACCAATCACAACTCTGTGCACTGGATTATCCTGAGTCACTAGTGTCCTACACCTTCTCCCATACAAAGCTTCATACGGACTCATCCCTAAGGATGCTTGTTGTCCATTGTTATAAGCAACCTCTACCAAGTGTAAATAATCTTCCCACTTGGTTGGTTTTTCCATCACATACATGCAGAGCATGTCTTCAAGAACTTGATTAACTCTCTCTATCTGACCATCATTTTGAGGATGGTACGCGGTGCTGAAGTTCAGCTTTGTACCCAAATCCACAAACAACCCCTTCCAAAAATTGGAAGTAAACTTGACATCTCTGCCAGAGACTATTGCCTTAGTCAATCCATGTAATTTGAAAATATCCTTCATGAAGATATTTGTAATGTCATTAGTCTTATGCGTAGACTTAATTGGTATAAAATGTGCTTCCTTTGTCAACTTGTCCACCACAACCATGATGGAATCATGTTGTATCCAAGTCATTGGAAATCTTGTAATGAAATCCATGAAATAACTTCCCATTTCCATTCGGGAACTGGAAAAGAATGCAACAAACCCGCTGGGTGTCGATGCTCAACCTTCACCTGCTAACATTTTATGCACCTGGAAATGTATTCAGCCATGTCCTTTTTCATTCCTGGCCAAAAGTACTGATTTCTAGTTGTAGAAATTGTCTTCTGATATCCTGGGTGACCAGAATTTGGAGCTTGATGGATCTCACCCATAACAACTCTCCTCAACCCTGCTACATTTGGAATGTAAATTTTGTTCTTGTAAGTAAGAAGTCCATATTCTTCCAATTTATATCCCTCATACCTCTTCTCAAGACTTTGCTGCGGTAATTTATCCTTAACCTACGCATACAATTCATCTTTGGCAGCATGATTAACAATCTACCGCATCAACTCCAATTGGAAAACACTAACGGATGCCACATGCATTTCCTGCACCTTCATGCTGAGTGCATTAGCTACCCTATTCTCTTTCCCCTTTATGTGCTTAATCTCAAAATCAAACTCACATAAAAACTCCATCCATCTAGCTTACCTAGAATTCATATTAGGTTGATCAAACAAATACTTCAGACCATAATGGTCTTTCCTTATCTCAAATATTCTGCCCATCAAGTAATGCCTCCACATATTCAGAGCATGTACTATGGCTACAAGTTCCATATCATGAGTACCATATTTCTTCTCATGTTCCTTCAACTTTATGGGCTCATAACATATCATGTGGTTGTCTTGCATAAGGACTCCCCCAAGCCCTTGACCACATGCATCAGTACACACCACAAAATCTTTTGCTAGGTCTACAACTTTCAAAATCGATGCACTTGTGAGAAGATTCTTCAATCGCTGGAAGCTTTCTTCACACCTCACTGTCCATTTAAACTTTATGCCCTTCTTTTGCAAAGAAGTAATGACATGTGAAACCTTTGAGAATCCTTCAATGAATCTCTTGTATTATCGTACAAGTCCCATAAAAGATCTTACATCCATCACATTTCTTGGAGTAGGCCAATTCCTAATGGATTCAATGTTGTCAGGGTCCATACATATACCCTCTTCTGAGATAGTGTGACCCAAGTACTGAATTTTATCTCTATAGAAGTCACACTTGCTCAAATTTGCATACAACCGATGCTCCCTCATCAAATGTAATGTCAATCTCAAATGCTCTTCATCTTCTTACTCATTCTTAGAATATAAAAGAATGTCATCAAGCATTGGAGGAAATTTGGGGTCTAAAATGGGCCTTATAAGAAAATGCACCAACAATAAGTTCCTGTGAATTGGAATTCAAGAACCAATAGAATTCCAATAAAATGAATCAACCTTACTGGTTGATTTGATATATTTGTCATAAAAAAACTACTTTTTTTGTTTGTATTTTCGACATATCTCCTTGTGTTTTTACTCAAATTTTGATTGGGAGAGCTTCTTGGATGCATAATTTGATTCTGCATCCAACGAGTACCCACACTGCATATTTTTTATGGACCTCTCTACTCCTAAAACAAGAAATACCTGAACAAATGTGATGATGACATCATCATCATGTTTTTTTAGGTATTTCTTGTTTTTTGGGTAGTGGGGTCCATCAAAAGTATGCAGTGTTGGTACTCATTGGATGCAGGATCAAATTCCACATCCAACGAGCTCTCCCAATCAAAATTTGAGTAAAAACACAGGGAGATATGTTGAAAATATGAACACAAAAAGTAGTTTTCTTCCTTTTTCCTCCAAAATTAATAAATATTATTTTATTATTTAAACTGTTATTTTATTATTTTCTTTAGGAGGCCCATTTTAGACCTCAAAATTCCTATAATGGGAAAACAAGAACAAAATTGTCCAAATAAATGATGAAGACACTATTCATAAGGCACATAAATGTAGCTAGTTCATTTGTGAGACCAATTGGTACCACTACAAACTCATAATGCCCATATCTTGTTCTGAAGGATGTCTTATGTATGTCTTCATCCTTGATTCTCACCTGATCATAACTCGACCTCAAGTCAATCTTGGAAAATACCTTTGCCCCTCTCATTTCATCAACGAGGTCATCAATCCTAGGAAAAGGATAGTTGTTCTTTACTGTGACTTTGTTAAGTTGTCTGTAATCAATACACAATCTGAGTGTACCATCTTTCTTCTTTACAAACAAAACTGGTGCTCCCTAAGGAGACACACTCGGCTTGATATACTTTTCCTCCAACAGATCTTGCAACTGCATCTTCAGCTCTAAAATTTTCGGTGTACTCATTTTGTAGGGTGTCTTCGACACTGGTGCTACTCCTGGCACAAGTTCAATCGTGAAATCAATTTCCCTCCTTGGAGGAATCCCTAGAATCTCATCAGGAAAAACATCCCTGAATTCTTGGAATACATGAAAGTCCTCCAACCTAATAGTTTAATTCTTTGTTGCCTCCACAATATGATCTGCATACAACTGGAAACCCTTCCTACAAATTTTTTCAGCTACATTGTTGAAATCTTCCTCACAGAAATTACCTTTTGAATGCCTCTTATAACTCTCGGGTTCCCTTCTTCATCCATGCATTCAAAATTCTTATGGTAATAGTCAAGATTTACCCTATGAGCTTCTAACAAATCCATTCCAATGAGAACATCATCAGAACCAAGGGGTGGAACATTCATATCAACACAAGTGACCAATCCATTCATCACCAATGGAGATTTCTCTACCACTTCAATAACCTTTTTCTTAGTTCCAGTGGCTAGCTGAACTAACCATGATTTGCTATGCCTCACTTTCTTGAAAGCACAAATCTCCACTACTATAGGAGCAATGTAATTGTGGGTAGAACCGGGGTCAATCAAAATAGAAACGAATTGCTCAGCAATCTTACCTGCAACTTCAACCACAGTTGGCTGGTGATTTTCCTGGTGCTCCTCCAGTGCTGCGTAAATCGTAGGGATGACCCTCACTACTTGAACCATTGTTTCTGCCTCTTGAAGGTTGTAAGATGGCCTTGCATTCTCATTCTTGAGTGGACAATACCGGTGCATGTGGGGTCCTCCACATCTCCAACAGTGGAGTGGTTCTCTAATCTGCTATGGATCTCTTGGATTTTCTCCCACTACTCTAGCTAGCTTCTTTTCATCTTGGGATGGTTGCTTCTACTGATTCCTGAAGTTAGAAGGTTTAAAACCTTTCTTCCTTTGGTCAAACTTTTATTCTTCCTATCCTTCCAAGTCTTTTGATAGCTAGGTTTGCCTCTGCTTTTATCCTAGAAATACTTAGCTTTCCTTATTGTTTCTTCCAAAGTTCTAGTCTCATAAAACTCAATTATGTCTTTGTAATACTCAGGAAATCCACTTAGGAAAAGTTGGATTTTCACTTTCTCATCCTTGATGTACCTAACATATCTCAACAGTTCTAGGAACCTGTTTGTGTACTCTTCCATGGTATGTTGTCCCAATCTCATCTCATGAAATTCTTTGATCTTGTCATCATAATACCTGTCAGAGAGGTATTTCCGATGGAAATACTTCTGAAACTATTTCCACACAAGTTTTCTTTCATTAATATTCTTCACTTGCATATAGTGCTCCCACCATACGGATGCCCTTCCAATCAAACTGAAGATGGCTACTCTAGCCTTCATATTTCCAGAATAACCCTGGACTTGGAAATACTTCCTTATCCCAAGGAGCCAAGTCTCAGCTTCTTGACCATTCTTTGTCTCACCATTGAAGGCAGGTGGCCTTGCCTTCTTAAACTCATCCCGCGAGCTATTCCTATAACGTCTCCTTCTCTTTTCTTCATGAGATGAAGAGCGAGAATCCTCGGTGGATCCTTCTAAGTCAAGATATCTACTAGAATACCTTCTTCTTCTCCTTCTTCCTCTAGTACTACTCTTACTACCTTCTGGTTTTTCCAATTTCTTCCTGATCTCATCCATCATTGGATGTCTGTCAAACTTTGCAACATAGTAGCATTCAGTTGATTTTTCTCTTCCTAAGCTTTAATCAGGATTATCATGGTGGTTTTAATGTCTGGTGGCATCTCTTGAAATATCCTTCTATTATATTCTATATCATCATTTCCAGTTCGAACATTTTCCCCCATAGCATCTTGCGCACGCTCGTAGGAATCGCGTGCCTCATTTCTGTCATAGGTTCTCATGGCTGAGCCAAAACTCACTATTCCAAAATGTACTATGAATCTGCAAATGTGTTATCAACACCATTTGTTAGATACATAGTAATTCAAAATTAAAACCATTTACTTACTATCACCTGGCCTATCTTGGCACAATGTTGTACCTGGCAGCTTTGTTAACTGATTTTTGGCCAATCCAGGACCAATGCTGCAACCCACAACTCTGATACCACAATGTAGTGTACTACAATTTGGTATCAGAGGGTACTCTTGATGATTCCTGGCCCATATAGGACCAATTCTACAACCCCCAGCTCTGATACCATAATTTCACGCACCCATACCCCATTATTATGCAGAATTAAAAATTTCATCCAAAACCTTTATTGTTCATCGAAACACAGGGCATGGCCCCGAACCACTTCTTGACATTTCCAAATCTGTCATGCTCCCTCCCATCTTCCCTTGAGTAGTTCAACAATCTACAAGGAATGGTTTTAGAGGAGATCAGATGGCGTAGATAAAAACGTGACAGAAATCAAGGATCCCAAACAGTCCTACAGTTGGAACCAAATTGACGGTTCATAATCCACCAGTAAAAATCAACGGTGCGGAAAGCCTGAGTTGCAGGATCAGAAAGTTATGAAAATTGCAATCTCACTTCCTACAACCTACATCCTGCATCCCGCATTGGCAACAGATCAAGGATAGATAATCATCTCGCGAAGATCGATGATGCAGAAACTTGAATTGCGGGATTGGGAATTGTGGAAATCGCGACACCGTGATCCCACATTCCGCATCCTGCATCCCGCATCGGAAAGGACCGTTGCGAAACAAAAAACTGCAGAAAACCATAATTCTCCAAAAATACATCTCGTATCCCACAAGTTGCGGAAGGGAAATTTGCGGAAACAAAGATCTGTGAACCGACATCCTGCATCCCGCAGACTACGTAAAGGAATATTTCTAGCAGGAAACTGAAATTTTTAACTGAAGTCTTGGATCGATTTGATCATTCAGGCCATTACCAATTTGGCTAATCTACCCTGTAACTTAGTTTGAAACACATTGAGGGAAAAGATACATAGATGCTTACAATTGCAGTTATTCAAAGGAACAATGCATCAATTCAACACAGCAACATGTTCATCACATTCCATCAAGCAATTACAATGCAAGAAATACAATTGCAGAGAATTACATATACTAGAACACTTATCTCTAATAGAACTTGTCTCGTGACCAGCTATGTCACTGCAACATTCCACCAAACCATAGGCTAGTGCACTCATCAATCTCTCAGTGACACCGCCACCCCCGAGCTGTGAATGATTTCCTCAAGGAATAAGGGAACACTAGTAGATTCATACATAGCCAAGGTGCAATAACACTCAGCCAAACCAACACAATTGGTTTTATTAGGCTACAGGAGAAAATACACCAATAGATGGGTTTCACAGGCCACTCATCTAAGCCATCTCACATTTGGGTATCACAGACTAAACACAGTCAAGGAAACCTTCACCTTAAGGACTAGTTAAGCCAACAAATGAGTATATGAGACTATACACAGTCAAGCCATATCACTACTAGGTTTATCAGGATAACTAGTGAATCCAACATTCACAGTTGGGTTTATCAGACTGTCTAGCTAAAGGTTGCTCACAAGGTCAAACTCAATAAGATACAACCAAGCCAACATATGGGTTTATTAGGCTACCAGCCAAGCCATATCTCCAGTTGGGTTTATCAGGCTTCTAAGGAAATGGGAAGGAAGAACTGCTAAGCTAGTGAGCTCATCTACAGAGCTAAGAACACCTTCACAATACCTATCTAGCCTGGTTTCCCCACTGCCTACACACCCAACACAAGGAAGTGTCTCGTTCTCTGCTCCATAGTCCCTTAGGATACACCTTGCCTTCCAGTGTTCTTCAGGATGTGCATAGAAGGTTTACCAGCCACTCTTATCTTATTGTGAGGTTCCACACTAGGTTTTTTAAGCACATTTTATGTCTCCCCCATTTCTAAGTCTTGTGCATAGTTCAGACCTGAACTAGGGTGCACAACACAACAACCACAAGGAGACTCCACAACTCAGGCTCACTTGGGAACACAAGTAATAGGGTCTTATACACTATGTAGTTTAAGATAACACTGCGACAAAGCAATCACAATATTTCCAAGGGAAAAACACTCATATAACGTGAAGGATACACACAGGAAGAGCTCTACTATTGAAGAGCTTCCACACAAATGGAGAACAAAGATGGTGAATGAGCCAGAACGTCTCGCAGCTCCCCAAAACGTGAACACATGAATCAAAATGGCATACGATTCTACTGTTTTCTTGTCCATGCAAGAAAAACATGACATTCCAAAACTAGGTGCTCTACCCAATTCGAATTTTCCCATACTCTTGCCCTTCCAAGCAATAACTACGTCAAGCACCTTCTGGCAGAATAAATGGTTGGGAAGAGAAGACAAGAAAAAGGGTAGTTGATAGCTTTGATGGGTTCTCCCCATGACACATGGATTTTCCCCAAACTGGCTCAAGGATAACATTCCCACCTGCTTATCCTTAGGAAAATAATGCCCCGTCTCATTATCCATTGCATTGACATAGATGGCTTTGGGCTTTTCATTAATTTGCATATATATATGATGTTTACAAAAGGGCTTGACTTAGCACAAAAACCATAGGAATCAACCATGATCTCATACATACCAAACATTAATCAATAAGAGGTCCTTGGCCTTGAGCTCCTGGTCATGATTCCATATAATGTTTACATCATTAACTTAATGCAACAGGGTCAAAACCGGGGTGTTACACCAAAATTATGCTAAACTTGGTGAGCTTCCTAATAGGACATATACCTCTAATGAAATATTCCCAATCCCTTGGGATACCATTCAAGGTGGTCATCACAACTTATTTTCCCTCCACCATGTCACAGATAGCCTACATTTATCCTTTTATTTGAGATAATCTTGTGAAGTATGACTGCATAGTCTCTCCCTTTTGAATATTCACTCCCTTGGGTTGGTTTCTTAAGTTCATTCTTTAGTTGATGTTATTTCCATTAAATAGATTTGTTAGAGGATCAAATATGTCCTTTGGAGTATTCTTTGATGATACTTGAGGAATAAAATGGTCCTTGATGGATTTGGTTATGATCATCTTGGATTTCATCATGTCCTTCTTGTTTTTGGACTTTTCTTCATTTCCATATGGCTCCTTGACCTCTTATTTGATGTAGCCTTCTAGATCATGTTCTTCAAGGATGAGCATGATCCTATACTTCCATGCTTTAAAATTATCTAATGCTTCAATATTTTCATCAAGATTGGTTTTGCTTGTCATCTTCATGGAATGAGAACCTAAAATGGAAATGTAAGATGTAGTAATTACCAATTTAATGACTTCTTTTGGAACCTACTTCACGATGACCTAGGGTTTAATGGTAAAACCCTATTTTTTCAGTTGTGATCACTTGTAGGGATGAATGTTGGAAACTATGTTCCTTCCAAAGGTGATTTATATTGTATCTTTATTTTCCTAAATTTGGCGATGGAACCTTGAAAAATATTAAGCCCTAGTTCCTCCTAGCAGCAGTGACAAGCCAAAAATTGAAAATCTTTGGAATTTAATTATGCCGCCACAGAAAGATGCACCCTCCTAGGGAGAATTGTAATAAAATTGTTTTTTAGATAATCTGACGAGGGAGTTTCCCATTATAGAAAGTTGTAGATTGTTATACTACGGGAAAAAATAGTGCACAATGTCCTCTTTCAGGTTGGCTCTGATACCATGTTATATTTTTAAATTTTTTATGCCCAATAAGAACAAGATCATTGAAAGAATAAAAAGAACAAAAAAAAAAAGAAGACACAAATATTTATCCTATGAAACTCTCATGGCGAAGAAAACACAACAAAAATTCCTTGATATAGAGTCCAATCAAGTACACTTTAAGGCCACAAGACTAAGATAGACTGCTTCCTCATATCGACTCCTATTTCTCTCTCTAGTGAACTTGGATGTGTTGTGAATATGAGGAATGTGCCTCAACTATTTATATATATATCAACTCGGAAGTCTAATAACCCAATAGGGATGACTTCACCTTCCTAACAGGGCCGACCTAACTTGGGAGATGCAAAAATACATTTTAATAATTCTTTTGAGGGAACTATTGACCCAACTTACAACAGATGTTTTATCTCAATACTTTAAATGACCAAATACATCAATATCATCCCTCATCGGAGGAACAACATCTCTAGAAGGGAGGGAAAAATAATATAATATAAAGTAAAGTTAGAATATCTTCCACAATTTCATTATTTCAATAGTTTATATCAATAATATGTTGTGATGGGTCATCACAAAGTGTCATTATTAAGTGTTGTAATGTTGTATTTAACACCACCTTTCTTCTTGGAATATCGTTCCCTTTTGGAATTTCTTTTTGTTCTATACTTCCACATGAAGGCATTCTCCAACATGTTATGTGAGCTATTGGTTTTGACTTAGCCTTGTTGTATGCACATCATGTTGAGTCAAATCTAAATTGATTGAATTTGGGATGAGAGATATGTTGACTAATACCTCTTTGTGAAATTTGATAATAATTGTTTGATGACAAGGATGACTTACAAGACAGAACCTTCTGTCTCAATGGTCATAATTATGCAATTTGGGTGACCAATACGGATACCTTGTTGAAAAATAAGGGATTGTGGAAATATATGAAGACTATTATTGTTGATTTCATGGATGTTGATGCTGAGTTTATCATCGACGTAAAGAATGACGATGTTGTTGCAATCATCATAGCCTACATTTCAAGGGAGATTTGCTTTCAAACAAGCAAGATCGATTGTCCTGATTCCGTATGGAATAAGTCTAAGAGCATGTTTAATGAGGTGAATGATGGAACGTTATGTAATTAGAGAAAGAGATAATCTCTTTAGAACCTATTTCCTTTGATTGGATGGAGGACTATTTATCTTGCATCAAGGACCTATAATTGCAATTGCATGAATGTTGTAAGGATTTTCAAAAGAAGGATCGAGAAATCATTGAACTTGTCTTGATGAATACGAAGACACCATATGGTCTTATGATCCTCTTTTCGCGTAAGTTGTATGTCTCAGAAGAAATATGGTAAGGATATTACCTTGATACTTTATGTGATTTGTTGATTAAGGACCAATAAAATTCACTTAAATAAGGGAAGTTTGGGTGCAAAAGCCAAGCTCACTTGTTGAAAGAAAGGTCAATCCAAACCTTAAAGACTATGGTTGATATGATTATAGAAAACAATGTATCAACCAACCTTATAAAGGGAAGAATGAAGATTCATCATTGGATCAGAAGTGTCGAAAGACGAAGACCTATTGGTATTGTTGAAAAAGGGGACATGTCGAGAAGAACTATTGGAACAAGATGAAATATTTATAAGGAAAGGTAAATCAGCTTGAGGATAGTTCATTTATTGGATAGTCAACCAATAGGCCTCCTAGAAATTACACCTTATATGTTATCACTCTCGAGGAATTACATGCATGTACCACTCAGAAAGAATGGATAGTCAAATATTGATGTGCTAATCATATGGAAAATGATTTTTCTCTATTCTCTTCATTAAGTGGAGGTCTCGAAGAGAATATTTATGTTTTTTATGGTTACACTCTTAAATTTGTTGGAGAGATGAGATTGAATGTCACCATGGTTGAATATCCAATGTATATCATGTGCCTATTCTGAGCGCAAATTTGTTTCGTTTACTCAATTTATGAATACTAAGAAGACTATTGGATTTTGGTTAGATGACTTTATTGTAAAGGATTTGAGGATTGTGGGAGAAACTATTGATTTAGGGAATTTGGATCCCAAATACATACGTTATAAGTTTTTTGAATATCCATAATCAACTACATCAAATGCAGTTTTCAGTTTCCATGGTTGAACTGGGTTGAAAGTATAACACACTCGAGCATGACAGGGCTATTTTTTTTAAAGATATTAGAGATATAGTTGTATGGAAACTTGAATTTGTATTGTGAATGCTTTAGGTATTTTAAAAGGTTATCAGAAAATTTATAAATGTAAGGTTGAATGATAGAGGAATAAAATGAAGTTTGGCAGAGCAATAAGACAATGGATATTTGAGAAATGATTAAAAAAAATCTTTAAGCCTAGGAAGTGTCAATGATAGAATTTCCTAAACAAAGATGAATGTTGGCCTAGGAAAGGAGCACAAGGAAGAAGTTCACGCACAAGAAAAAGAAGGTGTGTCACGCACGCGACAAAAAGAAATGAAGGTCACGAAGGAAGCAAAGGATTAGAGCAGGAAGAATGGAGATGCACACGAAAAAGGAAAGGAAAGCGCTTAGGCGTGCAGGTGATAATGACTGGAAAATGACAGGTGTAGAGTGTAGCTGCTTAGGGCGGCATAAGCCTGCAGCAACACACACACGAGGGAATGTTAGTAAGATTGATAGTGCCTTATATCAAGTCATGATCACCATAGGTGTAGCATGAGGGGTGGCTGACGGTGAAATTTAACGGAATGCATGTATGCATTCAACCCTACATGGTCATGTAAAATAGTATAAATAGGAGGGATTCAATAGTTAGAGGGTTAGTTGTTGGCTGGTTAATGTTGGTCATTGTTAATTCCTAGTTGGTGATCAATAGTTATTATTTTGGTTGTTCATGGGCAATCCATAGTGACGGACACCGTTTGTTTTAATTTTGTAGATATTAGAAGAAGAGAAAGACTCAGGAAGAGTCTGGTAGTGAGAGGAGGTTGTTGAGTCACGGATCTAGCTACTATGTGCGTAGACCGCTAGGAGTAGGAGTAGGGTAAAAGAACAAACCAGAGAGCACGAGAACCAAAAATCTGAGTCATAAAGACATATCAGAAGATCAATCTACATCCTATGGTTTGCAAGGTGATATATCATTTTCTCATGCCAAATGAAGTGCACCTTGGTGGTTTTTACCATATGGGTTTCCACGTTATCCCTTGTGTTTGAATGGGTGGTTGATGCTGTGAATGTTTATGTGAATGGTTACTATTTTCTTAATGTGTGAAGATGAAATGTTGATTAAATTCCTAATGTTATATTATAATCAGTAGATGAATGTTTGAGACAACATCGTTGAAATATATGCACATATTGTCCTGTGCGTACTATCTTAAGTCACAACAAATGTTGCAGATAGTCTGTTAGTATGAGTCAGCTGCATCGCACAAGTTGCACCAGCTGTAAGGTCGAGAACAAGGTTAAGTCATGCAGGCTAACATATAATTATGCTCAGTTGTGCAAGACTGACTCCAACATCCAGCCGTCCCATTTCCTTCATCGAGTGCCTTGGCCACGTGCCAAGGGACTATAATCCCTCGACAATCGTGGAAACATGGTTCCAGTGGTTACCCATCAAAGAGATGTCTCCCTTGGGTTACATCACTAAACTACATTTAGAATATCCAGAGGAATAATAACATCTCCCTTGGGTATATCACTAAACTACATTTAGAATATCCTTTGAAGTTACAATATTTAAACACTCCCCCTTAACGAAAAGGTTATTCTACTAACAACATCATCATAGACTACAAGATAAAAAATAGGCAATATCTTCAGTGGTATCAAGGTAATACATCTATATGTCATAATAAGTTTTCACAATCAGTAACTGGAACAATTACTCTTTAATGTCGTCATATTCTCCATCACATGATCACTTGGTCCATTTTGCAGCAACACTTTGATATTTCGATCCTCTGTAGCAGCACTTTGATCTTCTGATCCTTTGCAGTAGTACTTTGATCTTCAATCCTTTGCAGTAGCACATCGATCTTCGATCCTTTGTAGCACTTTCGATCTTATTGATCCTTTGTAGCAGCACTTCGATCTCCGATCCTTTGCAGCAGCACTTTGATCATTTTGATCCTTTGCAACAACATTTTGATCTTCTCAATCCTTCATAGCAACACTTCCATATTGGATGGAGGTAATGTGGATGCCAGGCTAGATAGATCTTATGGAGGTGTCCTTATACCTTGAGTGAGCCACTGGATTAGTCATTCAATTACCTTTCCACTTTCTTATCATCCTGTAAACCCAAGGGAGATTGGCTTGGCCTCAGGGCTTGTTAACCCGATTGGATCTTGGCTTGGTTGAGTCTTGTTTTGCATTGGACTTGTGTGTAATCCTTGACTAGACAACCTGTTAACCAAACTATGAGAGATGGTTTTGTCTTGAGGCCTATTAACCCATATTTTGGTTTGGATGGTCCATTAATGCAAGTGTTGGCTTGATAATCCTGTAGCCTATTAACCCAACTAGGTGATGGATTAGATGGATAGTTTGATTAGTCCAACTAGGGGTTGGCTTGATTGTGTGTTAAAGATACCTAGATGTGTTTGATTTCGTTGTTCCCTAGTCCTTGTGGAATCATTCCCAAATCAGGGGTGGAAGTGGTTTTGAGAGATTAACAAACACATTGGCATACGATTGGGTGGAACATTGCATCTACATAGCTAGTTGCAAGACAACTTCATCCTTCAAGATAAGTATTCTTGTTATGTTGTTTATGAAATGTATTTGTATATTAATTTTTATGTTCATGATTGATTGCTTAGTGATGATGAAGTAGATGTTAATTGTGTATATTTCTTGCATTCTATCTTTGTTTATGCCTTAGATTTTTTTGTGAATCTTTCCTAAGTTCATTAAGGTTGGGATACTCTTGCAGAGGTCAAAATTGTTCTGACTTGGCGTTTCCACCCTTGGAAATCCACCTAGGAGAGGTGGAAGGCAGAATTCAGGAGGGAATAGTTGAACTGGGAGGAAAAGTTGTGCTCCGCACCCTGGGATCCGCCATAGAAGGTGGAATGCAGGAGAAGGAAGTTCCATTGGAGTAGAATATTCCGAATTTCAGGATCCTCCTATGAAAGGCGAAAGGCGGAAGGAATAAATCAGGAGGAAAATCCTAAGGCAAAGTTAATGCTCCTATTTCTGACTTCCGAGGTCAGAAAGTGGAAGTCAGAAGGACAGAGAGAGATTAAGTCAAAAGTGCAAGTTCCTGGGTTCCAACTTCTAACTTCCGATTTTCGAGGTGGAAATGTGGAAGCAGAAGTGAGGAAGTGGAAGTGCGGAAGGGGTAAGGTTTGTTCAAAAATTTCCATTTTGGATGCAAAATGGAAAATTGAATGGCGAAACGACTGGTATAGTGGTTCTAAGCCTGAGATGAAGGTTGGAGAATAGGTTAACGTCCATACTTGGTTTTTATCAGAAGAACAAAGGGTTTCTTTAAGATTTCTTTTTTAATAATCCATATTATGGGGTATGGCAACGTGACATGAGCATGATGTCTCTTATTGTTGTTCTTTGGTGATGGACACTCTCTGGAAAGGTGTCCTATCTTATGAAAATTGTAGCATTGATACTTTGAGTAGTGCTTCTTCTTCTTCTGAAACTTATTCTTTGAAGGTTTTTTATTACTCTTCTTGAATTTTGAATTTTTTCTTCCTTTAGTACGGATGGCTAGATCATGATCATCTTGTCTGAGTAGAGCTTCTTTGTTGGCTACTCTAGCTTCTTCTCGTTTGTAATCTTCCCATACTATGTGAAACTTCATACTTTATTTTCTGCCACACTGAGTCTGTATGAATGAGTCCCAAGGTCTAGTGAGACCATTGAGAGAAGTCATAACTAGTTGATCCTCATCAAGGGCGTTTCCAATAGAATTTAGTTGTTCTCTGAACTAGGAGACCCTTGTGAAGTAATATTGAATTGATTCTCCTTTTCTCATCTTGGTTCCCTTCAGTTGAGCTCTCAAATTCATATTTCTATTGATGTTCCTTCCCTCATACATTCTAGAAAGTGCATCATACATTTTCTTAGGTGTATTCTTAGATGAAACTTGAGGGATGAAGTGATCTTTGATAGAATCAACATTGATCCTCATTGCTTTGATTAGGTCTTGTTAATGCTTCTCCTTAGCTTGAACTTCTTTAGGTTCTATAAATTCATCCTTGATGTACTTATCAAGGCCATTCTCTTTCAGAATGAGACCAATCCTATACTTCCAAGATAGGAAGTTTTTTATGCCTTCTATTTTGTCCTCAAGCTTAGTGCTTGGGGCCATCCTGTCCAGTAGGTCACTAGAAAAGTGAAATTTCTCAAAATGGAAAGCTGAACTTAACATGAGATGTGATTGACTGAGGCGAGTTGGTTGGTCCAACTAGTTTCTAGAGATCCCAAATCTTCACCATGCAAATCCTACTTGCGAGGTTGCAACGCTGCAGAATTTCTGGTTCTCGTTTTCTATAGTTTTTTGGTTTAGGGCGAAGCTAGGGCTCGGATTTCCTTGTGGGAAGAATTCATCATTTATGTGGAAAAAATATGATACACTAGAGTGATCAAGTTGTCTTGAGGTGCAAACCCTTTTTAATTTAAAAAGAATGTCTAATAAGGGAGGGAAATGACCAACTTGCTTAAGTAATTTCACACTAGTCTTTCTTTAAAACTAATAATGAATATTAAGAGTAGTTAATGACTAAAATAATCCACATAAATGTGTTTTACAATTTAGCTAATTTAAAATTAAATTTTATATGTTGTTGGTTTTACAATTTTTGTTTTTCCTACTCAAGTCAATTGAATTTTACTACTACTAATATTTTACTATTCAGTTTGTAATATTGTGTTTTTTATTTTTTTTAATTGTAAGCCGACATGGTATAAGTTTTTTTACTTTTTACTTTTATTATTATTGTTTTTATTGAGTGGGCATGTGTCAGTGAGGGGACACATCCTCCCCATTTGAGCTGTAGAAAGGGCCTCTCTGCCCAACCGGTGCTCATTTGAGCTGTAGAAAGCGCCTTTTAAAGAAATTATTGATTGATTTATTTATTTTTACAATGTAAAATATTACCATAAAATTATGATTTTGGTCAAATTCTGTTTGCATAATTTAGAGAATTGATATTTTTCTTTTTAAAAGAAAATCCAAACTTGTGGGAACAATTCATCTCTAAAGTCTTGGATTCTTCTATAAATAAATATAAATAGATGGTTTTGTTGATTCATTATTGCACTTATGCACAATTTTACTAGGACCGCAAAGCGTGGTTTTGCAGGTTCATTATCTCCACATTTTTTTTTACACTTTAATGCTACGGGGACAAAGCCTGGTTTTGCAGATTCATTATCTAGGCGTTTTTGTGTTTTATTTTCGGGTACCATCTTAACGAGCAGAAGCAAGGCTTTATGCTTGAGAATTTTCATAAAATGGCACTGCTCAAGGACAAGGGCGGTGAAATGAGCATGCTTGAGGAATATCATAAAATGCTACTGCTGGACAAGCTCGACAAGGACAAGGGCAAGGGCCACCGCCACGAAGGGGCAACCCAACAAGACAAAACAAGACAAAATGAGTAATGATGGATCAAGAGAATGCACAATCGACAGCCTCTCTGACGACATTGTGCATTATATTCTGTCCCGGTTATCGATCGTCGATCTTTTCAGAGCTGGGGGGACGTGCGTCGCTTGGCGCCGCATGGCTTCGTCGCACAAGCTCTTTTCTACTGTATCAGTAGATGGCAACACAATCTACTTCACATCGATGTATCAGTTTGAGTTGCTTAGTTACAACATAGCCACAGGTTTGTTCGTGGCTCAACCATACATGGAGATGCACCTTCCCAAGCATAAACTGGGCATACTGGGCAGACGGATGCAGACCATTGGGATCATGGCTTACAAGACCAAAATACTTGAGTTACGTGTCATGGACCACTACTCTCGGCACGGACATCTCACAACTTCCGTGGTGTTATGGCAGGGAGATCTCACTCCCACTCCCACTCCCACTCAAGGGATTTGCATTTGGGAAGTTTTGACTATACAACAGTTAACATTTCTATCATCGGAGATTGTGGGGGCGTACGACGGAAAGAGCACCGTGACAATCATTCAGAATAGCGGATCGGTGATGAAGCTCGATTTGGATACCACACAGTGGAAGATAACCCCTTCAAACCCAACACTCGCTTTTCCTACCCCTTGCGATTCAGTCTGGAGAATGAACTGATTTCTCTTCAACCCAACAATTTTGAAACCATCCAGAAATTCTTCTCCAAGATCAAATATTTGGTCATGCAATGAAAAAAGTATGGGATTAAAAAGAAGAATTACAATTGGTTCTCTTCATTGAAGAATTACAATTGGTTCTCTTCATTCTGAGCAAAATTGGCCCATAATTCTTACTGTTCGTTTCCACTTTTCATTCCGGGATACTCACAACTCTAAACTGGCGAATTCCCTCTCTTAATGCATTCACATAATGCGCAATCCAAAGGGAAAAAAAAAGGAAACAAATAAAAATAAATCTCATATCAGACCTAAGTAGAGGCAGAATCCTTCAAACAGAGCCTCAAGTTTTAAGAAGGACAAGCACAAAAGGTTTAAAAATACCAAGTGCTCATACTGTAAGACAAGGAATCATCCTTAGAACCTATGTATGAATAAAACCATAGACCAAATGTCTAGACAACTTGAACAAAACAATATTCCCCTTCCCGATGGTCAAAGGAAGCTTGATCCTAGAAACAAGACTGAAGATCATGAGAGATGCCATGCACTGAACGCTAGTTTCTCTCAGTCACAGGATTTTTTTATTGATTTTGGAGCCTCCAACGACATGGTTGCCTCCAAGGAATCATTCCCCTCTTTGGAGAGTCTCTAGTGTCCTAGAATACACATGGGAGATGACTCTCAAATCCCAGTTCTTGGGAAAGGTTCAATTCAATTTGAGCATGCAGTTTTAAAAAATGTCCTTTATGTGCCCTCCATAGTAGCAATTATGTTGGTTGTATGTCAGACGATCCATATAGGCTCACCAAAGTGATCCATATTTGATTGTGACTCAATGGATATCTCAAAAATATCTACTCAGAACCTTATAGCGAACGAAGCTACAATTAATGCCTTCAAGGAATATGAATTTCATATTTTCTTCCTCACTCGTATCCAAGTTCCCTATTAACTCATGCTAATGCTACAAACAGAATTCAGAATGAAATATTTGGCCATATGAATTTCAAATATCTCTAGCAACTTCACAATAAAGAGATGGATGAGGGATTTCATATCATTAATCCTCTAAAGGTCTTTGGAATGGTTTCTTGGTAGGTAAGCAACCGAAGAGAAGGAATGAGGTTGGGAAGGACATAAGAGATATCTCTATAGTTGAATTGGATACCATAGAGTGGAAGCTAACCCCTTCAAATCTGTTACAGGTTGAAATGGTAAGTCTTGCCATTGGTAAGCATATGCAGAACAAGTGACCAATTTCACCTTCGTCACTTGCCCTTAACGTCTTTACAAGTCAGAGGCTCCTAGGGGAGATCCCTATTAGGCCCCGCAAATACACTAAAAGCAAGAGGAAACCATGGGGGCTTCACTTCTTGGCCAATATCCTATCATGTTAGTTCATATTGTGGGTTTTAAAATTATCAAAAATTAAACCAATATATTGCAAGTATTCGTGGGATGAGGGGTTTAATGTGGGGGTGCGTAGGGTGGTTTATAAGGATTGAGGTATAAAAAGGTGTGGGGAGGAGGTTTTAAGTATTGGGAGAGAGGTTCAACAAAAAGAGTTTGGGTCAATATCTCTTGAAATTAAGGGTATTCTTTAATATCCCACGATCGCACGTGCTATGTGAGAGGTTCACTGAGTGAAGTCCCCGTGAAGGAAACTTCTCTCGAGTATATTGTTTATCAATGCCTAATGGAGTATTAAACAAGATTGAATAATTAAATGTTGTTATTCTAATTATAGGAAACAAATAATTAACTCAAAAAACAAATATCATGCGG
>LPNX010243570.1:204215-277857 GCA_001517045.1 Pseudotsuga menziesii | reverse complement strand
TATTTATGCATAAGTATTTGCCAGTATGAATATTCTTTATGAAATGTTCTAACCATACAATTGCATTTGACTTGTAGGAAAGATCGCATACATAATCGCCTTCAAGCAAAGAAGAATGAAAACTTGTTTCGAAGAACAAGTGACGACATTTCAAAATGAAGAATAATATGACGAGTGTAGTGACATCATTGATGCAGAACCTTCCAGCCATCAAGAAGAAAGGGAAGACCAGTTCAAGAAGAATGATGTTAGGGCGCAGTATCGAGACCTGAAGAGAATTTCATAGTTCCATCATGCAGTAGATGGAAACATTGTGGGATACAAAGCAAGATTCGTAGCATGAGGCTTCTCATGAAAGGAAGGCCTAGACTGCAAAGAGACATTTGCAACCAGTAAGAGTTGAAACACATACATGATGAGCTTAATGAATATCTTAACCTTTGCTACAAGGTTGATAGAGGATGACAAGCTCTCAGATGGTTGCAAGATGAACTTTTGAAGAAGTTCAAGATAGAGGATCTTAGTATCCAGTGATCCTAGATGGATACTACTTGTCACTCCAGTACAGAATGTTTCCGTGCATAGAGTACAGAAGACAGAGGGAGTATGATGCTCCACTTCAGAGGGAGTGATTGTACAAGATCCTGAGGTTTGACATGGTACGATAGGATGGGCAGATTACTGATGATTCTAGGCTTTACTGAGAGTAAAGTGGATTCCAACCTTGATCCAAGGTTGAAGGTGGAAGACCAGTGATGATCCTGTTATGTGTCGATGCACTACTATTCTAGGTATGGAGGTGTGGCAGAGTGCAGATGGAATCTTCCTTAGACAAGGGAAGTATGCAGTAGAGATCCTGAAGAGATTCGGGATGATGGACTGCAAGGCTTTGGCTACACCCATGGCATCGAACCTGAAGCTATTGAGTGATGCTTCGTTAGAGTCGGTTGATGCTACGATGTATCGTCAGATGTTTGGGTCATTGATGTACCTGAAAAACACGAGACCAGATATTTGCTTTGCTGTGAACACCTTGAGCCAGTACTTGACAGATCCGAGAAGTGTTCACTTGACTGCTGCAAAGCATATTCTGAGGTACCTGAAGGGTACAATTGATTATGGGCTCAAGTACGATGTGAATCAAAAGATTAACCTGGAGGGTTATGTTGATTCAGATTGGGCAGGCAGTGCCATCGACAGGAAGAGTACTTCAGGATGTTGCTTCAGTATGGGATCAGGTGTGATCTCTTGGTTTAGCAGGAAGCAATCCTGTGTGGCACTGAGTACAGCTGAATCAGAGTATGTCACAGCTTGTTCAGCTAGTTGTGAGGCAATATGGCTGCAGAAGCTACTGTCTGATATATTTGATCTCCAGTTAGATGCTACCTGTATACATTGTGACAACCAGAGTTGCGTGAAGTTGTAAGAGAATCCAGTGTTCCATGACAGGTCAAAGCATATAGAGATCAAATATCACTATATCAGGGATATGGTGCAGAGAGGAACAGTGAAGCTCCTGTATGTTGCGACGGAGGAACAGATAGTTGATGTATTGACGAAGCCATTGGCTAGGCTGAAGTTCGAGTACTTTAGAGAGAGACTTGGTGTTCTCCAGATCGAGGCTTCCTCCCAGAGACAGTGATGAGACCCATAGCCATTCTGACATGGTGAGAGGATTGGTTCCTTCCATGGTCAGATGTAAGGGCTGAGCCATTTTGTCATGGTGAGAGGGTTTCTCCCTTCCATGTCAAATATGAGTGCTCGCCATTCTGTCGAGTAGGACAAATGTAAGGGTAATTGCCATTCTAGGAATGGAGGCACCTGGTCAGTTACCAGGAACACTCAGTGTAAAAGCTGAGTAGCCATTCTGATGTGATAGAGGGATGTGTTCCCACTTGATCAGATGTAAGGGCTGAACCATTCTGTTCATGGCTAAAGGATTTAGTTCCTTCCATGTCATATGTGAGTGTTGGCCATTCCGACGAGCAGGTCGGATGTAAGGGCAACTGCCATTCTCGAGGAGAATGGAGGTGCCTGGTCAGTTACCAGGTAGCTCAGCCAAGGAGGACTGGGGGCCATTCTGATGTGATTGTAGTTTACTACAAGATCAGATGTGAGTGCATGCCCTTCCATCACAGTGATAGGATGTGTTCTTGTCTGGATGGATGTAAGTGCTGAGCTAGTCTTCGCATCATGTGTTGATCAAACGTAAGTGCTGTGCCAGTATTCGCATCATGTGTTGATCAGACGTAAGTGCAGTATCTATCTTGGCATCATGTGTTGATCAGATAGAGTTGATTGAGCCAGTATTCGCATCATGTGTTGATCAGACGTAAGTGTTGTGCTAGTCTTCGCATCATGTGTTGATCAAACATAAGTGCAGTGCCATTCTTTGCATCATGTGTTGATCAGATGTAAGTGCAGTATCTATCTTGGCATCATGTGTTGATCAGATAGAGTTGATTGAGCCAGTCTTTGCATCATGTGTTGATCAGATGTAAGTGCTGGGCCTTTCTGATGAGTAGGTCAGATGTGAGTGCTGGGCATGCCTTTCTGACGAGTAGGTCAGATGTAAGTGCTGGGCGAAGACATACATGAGGAGTAGGCCTACATCCAGCATGAAAAAGGGCTAGCTCTGTAGAACTTTCTATGATGAGAAGAATCATGAGATAGCACCAGTGTTGATCCAAATCGAGTGATGATCCAGCAGTAGTGATCCAGATCGAGTGATGATCCAGATCCAGTCCAGTGATGATGATCCAGATCGAGAGATGATCCAGATCCGATGATGACTTGAAGACGAAGATGACTTGAAGACGAAGATGACTTGAAGACGAAGATGACCTAAAGACAAAGATGACTTGAAGACGAGATGATCCAGCTGTTACAGAGAAGAAGACCAGTGCTAAAAACTGTGTCGAAATAATACCTTCCTAGTTAAGAGGGAGTGTTGATGTATATGTAACTTTAGAATGTATTCTCCTATGTATCTTATGTATTGTAACCCGATGTTTATTCCGGGATGTTTCTATTATGTATTTGAGTCATGTGGTCATGCCCCGATGTTCTGATCGAGAGGATTAATAATGTAAACAAGTCATATCAAGTCATTAGGTAAGTCCCCACAGTTTCGGGGCACTTGAGTTATTATACACTAATTAAGGTGTAGGCTCGGGAAAGTGATATTAGGTCGAGCCTACGTGTGAAAGTGTAATTCAAGTGAACGGACTAATATAAATAGAGAGTGTGAGTCTCTCTATTTGTCACTTGTGAATTACATCACTTGCTCTCTCAAGTGTGGCGCACCTTTGGAGAAGGAAATACTTTGGCTTGCTTGACAGAAGACAGAAGGATAATACTGTTTTGGGAGATCTCTTACTGTTTTGGTGTTGATTCTATCTTAGAGGAAGTTGTGGGGTTTTCTCCTTTATGGTTTCCCCGAGGAAAACTCTTTGTGTCTCTTGTCTCTTGTGATGTGCTTCTGTTTTATTGCTGTGCTTGTTATTCTCTCAGTGAAAATATCCTAATATCATAATGCTAGCTCAAATATTGAAAAACTAACAATGGGAGACCATTTAGAAGGTATTCCTGAACCACCTTCTCCCATTCATGTAGATGATGGGAAGTTTACTCCTACTTATGATCCTTCACCCGACTTGGCTGAGTTAGGTCCTATGATTTCTGAGATAGGAACCATGCATGATAGACCTACTCACTCTAGGGTTGATTCCACATTGATGCGTTACCAGTATGGAATGCCGGAGGACGCCGAGACTCATTTTGAACCCGCCAACACTAGCTATGGTAGTTATGGTATGTGTGGTTTTCCTACACATGATTTGGCATTTCATGTCGAATCTGACTTCGAGCCTAACACTATGCCTACTGGCACTCTTGATCCTTACCATGCGGAGAGGTTTGGGAGCACTAGTCACATTGCACCTTTCGTCTCAGTGGTGGAAGTTACGTCACATATTCCTCCTAGGTCTAGGGTTAGTGATCCTATTAGGATACCAGATCCGAGACGAGTGATGATAGGGAATAGTACATACTTGATTACTCAGATCCGTTCATCCTCTATCCCTAGTTCTTCAAATGTTCACCCTCCACCTTATTCATGTGGTCCTTCGAGTCGGCACATGGCTACGAGTCAGGTTCGTACTACAGTTACTAGACCGATTGTGTCTCAAGTTTACATATCACCCGTTGCTTTGGGTGGTTAATTTCATGCTTCTAGGGGTCATGTTATTACTTCCAGGATGTATATCCCTTCTTTCGATATCTATATTCCTACGTCCAGAGCATATATTCCTACCTATGGAGTGTCTCATGGGGCATCGCATGCGATGACATATGGACCCTATTATGGGATGCATTATGGACAGGGTTCTTCGCCTTATGGAGGTGAGTATCAACAACCTGCTTACTCTCCTAATTATGGCTTTGTAGCCCCTACTAGTCAAGTTCCACCACACTATGGTGCTTCCATGCCACCCTATATAGGCCATACGTGAGGAGGGCACTATTTCCAAGGCCATGGTGGTAATCAAACCTATATGGATCAGGGAGTGTTCCATCAACCTCATCATCCTAGGCTCCCTTTCCTCATGATGCTCAATCTTCCTGACTTGTCGACATTGATGAATGATCCTGTAGCACATGACCCGACTTGGCCAACTGTCCCTACCAAGCTTCCTTCGGAAATACCTAAGTTTGAGGGAAAACCGGGAGAGGATCCAAGTGAACACGTTACTATGTTTCACCTATGGTGCTCTTCAAATTCCTTGCATCAGGACTCAATCCATTTGAGACTATTTCAACACACCCTTACAGGGCCTGCCACGAAATGGTATATAGAGTTACCTATGGGAACTTTCGCTTTGTTCGATGACCTTGCGATGACTTTTCTTAATCACTTCTAGCTACCAGTACGTTATGACATTGGTACTGAACGCTTGTCGACATTTCGGTAAGATAAAGCCACACATATCTCTGATCACATTCAAGAGTGGCGTAGACAAAAGAGGTTAATTAAAGCCTTTATACCACCAGAGTTCCTCCTCGAGTGGTTCCTCAAGTCGTTATTTCCATATATAGTGAAGGATTTTTCTACATCCAGAGTGCAGAATGAGGAACAAGTGATTTTTAGGGCACAGAAACCGGACTTGATCTATGCTCAGTCCAGTTTGTTATATGAGATTATTCCCAATGCTCTGCATTCCAGTTTCAACCCCAAAGTCAAACCTGGACCACATGTCGATGGCATTGTGGGTTGTGCAAGTGCGAAACCCATGGATTTGATTGCAAAACAAGTTAGTCAATTTTCAATCAACCAATCTACTTCAGGACAAGCTATGGGTTTGTCTCAACCTGCCCAAACCTGTGCAATCATCGGACCAGAAGGGTAACCAGCAGCCCGGAAGGAATAGAAAAAAGGGTAAAAATAATCATAAGGGTGGGAATAAGAATGAGAATGCTAATAGTAATGACAAGAATGGCCAGAATGTTGGGGGGAAAAGTAAGCTAAAAGTAAGGTTAAGTTCCCTTGCAAGTTATGTAAAGACGATCACCTCACTTACTTATGCCCTCGTATTGAGGAAGCTTCGAGATTCTTGGCATAGGGCCCAGCTATGCTAACTAACCCTTTACCGCACAATCAAAATATGAACTCAAAGTCCCATGACCAGTCTAGTGATGATCATGATCCGCCAGAGACTAGTGGTCATGTTTGCATTAACATGGTTCATGCTACGAAAGTTGTGACCCATGTGAAAGATTATGGTTTGTCACAACCCAGCCCAGGCAAAGAGCCTGATCCACCAGGGTCCCCTTTGCGTATTGAGAAACCTATGGATAAAATTGAGACTACACCTCACATTCCTAAGGGATTCCTTAAGCGTTTGGGGCATAATCCAAATGCCCAAGACGCCCAGAACTATTCAGTCGTCGAGGATTTGGGCCACACTCCTTGTGCGATGTCTACATTGGAAGTGCTTTAGAGTTGTCCTTCACAAAGGAAGGCGTTGCTTTCCTCCCTTGGTGTGAATGATGATGATTCTCCCTCCATGATCAAATTTGAAACCGCAGGACTTCAGCCTCGCTTTCCCTACTATGTGTCTCTTTTGATTCACATAGAATGTCTCAATATGATCATCAAGCGTACTGTGATTGACTAGGGTGTTGCTGCTTCTATGATGTATTTATCCTGCTGGAAGGTTCTGGATTCCTCTGAGCTGTCTAAATCAGTGACCATGTTAACTGCATTCAATGGGAGATATTTAAGGCCGCACGGCATCCTTCCTTCCCTCAAAGTCCATTTGGGAGGGAAGACCGTTGCGATAGAGGTCGAGCTGGTTGATGCACCCCTTGAATACAATCTCTTGCTAGGTAGGAACTGGATGTACAGTATGCAAGCTGTTGCTTCTTCCCTATTCCGCGTTGTAGGCTTTCCACATAATGGGAATATCGTAATGATTGATCAAACGACATTCAAGAATCTGTCTGTTACCGCATCTTTGGGAGCTTCGATCCCGATCGTTGAACATTCTCAACTGGAAACTGGGAGTGTGGGTGTAGGCATGTATCCATCCCTCATGGGAAGCTTTAGTTTTCTTGCACCGATCCTCATTATAGGATCTAGTTCCGATGAGGCTTCGACATCTATGAGATCGGTGTATTTTTGCACGAGTCATATGGAAGATCCTTGGATCCTTCCTACACCGAGTACTTCAAGTGAGCCCATCATGACGAACGTGCCATTTCCTGCAGCTATGTTAGCTTATCAAGCTAATCGCAAGTGTGTTGCAGAGCCTAGTCCTTCCTCTTTGCGAATGGAGGAGGAGGACCCTTATGTGCTTCCGGCATGGGCAATACAGTCTTCTCATGCACACGACTACCTTGATACGATTTTCCCTTCAGATGAAGTGATTATCGAGGCAATGTCAGGAGTTGAGCCACCATGGGAGGAACTTCATCATAGATCGTACTTTCTTCCAGAGCCTGAGGATTTTAGGGCGGTTCTTAGTCAGAGAGTTGGTAGTCCTGTGGTTCCATTAATCTCTCTTGGTCCGATGGCCGATGGAAACATGGAGAACATATCTTCAACGATCCCTGTCAACATCTCTCACAATCCTGGCACGATAGAGAATGTCTATATTGGGGAAAAATGTTCCCATGCTAAGATTTTTGAATACACCGAGGTATTTAAGGAATTCCATGATATTTTTTCTTGGTCTTACGACAAGATGCCAAGTATTGACCCTCGTATTGTTGAACATGATATTAAGACTTACCCCAACGCTAAGCTTGTTCAACAACGTTTACGTGCGGTGAATCCTAGGAAAGCACCCACGATTAAGGCAGAGATAGAGAAGTTGTTGAAAGTCGGTTTCATCTATCTTGTTCCCTTGATAGAGTGGGTTTCAAACCTCGTTTCGGTGGATAAGAAGCAAGGAGTGATCTGCATATGTACTAATTTCTGCAATTTAAATCGTGCCTGTCCTAAGGACAACTTCCCCACACCATTTATTGATCATATTTTGGATGAGTGTGCGGGTAGTGACGTGTTCTCCTTTATGGACGGCTTTTCCAGATATAATCAGATACAGATTAAACCCGAGGACCAACACAAGACTTCCTTTATTTGTCCTTGGGGAATGTTTGCATATCAAAAAATGCCTTTCGGCTTTAAAAATGCTGAAGCTACATTTCAGCAGGCAATGACCTTGATCTTCCATGATCTCAAGTCAATTATCGAAGTATTTTTGGATGACCTCGCTGCTCATTCTTGTATGAGAATGCGTCATCCCTATCACTTGAGATTGGTATTCGAAATATGTCGACATTATTCGGTTAGATTAAATCCTCATAAGTGCATCTTTTGTGTGAAGTCAGGTCGTTTGTTAGGATTCATCGTTTCTAAAGAGGGTATAAGAGTCGACCCTTTGAAGGTTGAGGCAATACTTCAATTGTCTCCCCCGAAAAATATTCGTCATCTTCAGTGTTTGCAAGGCATGCAAAACTTCTTACAAAGATTTGTTGTCAACTTTGCCAATTTGAATAGAGGCTTCATGTGTCTCTTGAAGAAGGACACCCCCTTTTATTGGGATGAGCGATCCTAGGATTCCTTCGATGCACTCAAGCGAGCCCTAGCATCATCCCTGGTGATTAGTCTCCTGGACTATAGCCATGATTTTATATTATATGTGGTCGCGTCATTAGAGACGATTGGTATGGTTTTGTTTCAAGAGGAGGAGGAGCTCCAAGAACATGTCATATATTATCTAAGCCAGAACCTTATTGACGTAGAGATTCATTATTCTTATGTCGATAAGCTTGCTTTAGCTACCGTACATGTGGTTCAGTGGTTGAGACATTATATTCTCCTTCGCCAGACCTTGGTTGTGGCCCATGTCAATTCGTTTCAATTTGTCCTCACCCGAAGGATGATTGGGGAAAAATATAATAAATGGATTGTCATTCTGCAAGAATTTGATCTCGAGTTTGTTTCGGCAAAATCGAAGAAGTCTTTAATTTTTGCAGAGCTTATATCAGATTTCCCAAGCAAGGATGAGGAGTTGGTTTGTGAAGATACGTTTGTCGATGAACACATATTCTTAATCTCAACGTTAGACCCATGGTATGGGGATATCATAATATATTTACAAACATTGAAGACCCCTACTCACCTCTCACAAGATGAACGACAACAATTACATCACGTCTCTAAGAACTACCTCATAGTGGATAACACTTTGTACCATCGTGGGGTAGATTCCATTTTACGACATTGTTTAACACATGATGATGCTGTGGTAGTGTTGAATGATTGCCATGGAGGGGCGTGTGGTGGCCATTTATCTGGGCTTTCTACAGCTCAAAAGATTTTAAGAGCGGGTTATTTCTGTCCGTCAATCTTTAAGGATTGTGTTGATGCGGTCAAGAGGTTCCACCCTTTCTAGGTGTTCGCATGTAATATGCACTTGAAACCTGTCCCGTTACATCCCATTATCACCACCGGTCCCTTCACTAAGTGGGGGCTCGATTTTATGGATTGCAACCCAGCTTCGGCTGGGGGGCACCATCATATTATAGTGGTTGTTGGTTACTTCATGAAATGGGCTAAGGCTATGCCTATAGTAAAATCTGACGGTGAGACAACTGCCCACTTTCTATTCAACCAAATTATTACTCAGTTCAGGATTCTGGAAGAGCTTGTCACTGACCATGGCTCGCACTTTCAGAACCGTATGATGGAGGAGTTGGAATCGAAGTTAGGGTATAAGCAAGAGCATTCATCTTCTTATTACCCTCAAGTGAATGGACAGGTAGAGGCAGTGAATAAATCACTCAAATCCATTCTCCAACGAACCATTGCACAAAGAAAGAACAATTGGCACATCATGTTATATCCTTCTTTGTGGGCATATCGAACCGTTGTTAAGACTGCCACTGGTTTTTCTCCATATCAACTTGTACATGGAGTGGATTCGATATTTCCAGTTGAATGCGATATTCCTTCTTTGAAGCTAGTTGTAGAACTCTTACCGGACACTTCACCATTGAAGGAGTGTTTGGTTCACCTTGAGCAACTTGATGAGCAGCGTCGGGATGCCCTGGTGGCTCTAGAAGTTAATAAACATCGCGTAAAGGCCCAATACGAGAAGTCTATTTGTCCAAGGGAATTTAGTGAAGGAGACTTGGTCCTTTTGTGGGATCAACCGAAAGAACCCTTGGGGGCAGGGAAATTTAATCTATGTGGCGTGCTCCTTACGTGGTCAAGCGTGTGTTAGAGAAAAGTGCGTATGAGTTAGTGGATTACGAACTAACGCCCTTGGCGGAGCCTATAAATGGGCTCTATCTTAAGAAATACTATGCATGATCTTCAGCCAAGGCTACTTATTGTATATTATTGTACAGTTTTGCATAGTTAGGTATTTTTCTTATCGTGATCGGGTTTGTGATTAGTTTCCGTTTCTTTTGGCAGATGTCAATGGAATCTTCCATCTACATAGGATTCACCGATGGTGCAAGATGTCACACTCAACACTTAGCCTCTGCTGCTTGGGTGATTTATACTCCTATGTGTCAGGTACTGTCCTCAGGAGGCATATGTCTATAGCCATCTTCCAACAATGTTGCTGAATATAGTGTCGTTATCGAGCTTCTACAGGATGCCATTTCACATGGCGTTCTCTCTCTTGAGGTACGTCTTGATTTAGAGTTAGTAGTGTCACAGCTCAATGGTTTGTACCATGTTAGAGATCTAACATTATTGAGAAGATTCTTGCATGTGATATTGTTATAATGACAATTTGACAATATAACATATATACACATTCCAAGAAACAGTAATCAGGTTGCTGACTCATATGCTAACTACGTGTTAGATTGGCATTTGTTTCATTCATAATAAATTAATCACAAACACAATTTTTACACATGTAAATAAATAAACCGATCACCATAAAAATTTTCATATACATCCAAAATGTGATAATACATAGTGTCATGATACAAAATTGGGGATTTCAAGCCATTAGCATATAATACACGGTAGTACAAAATGTATACACTCCCAGGTGTCTAATCATGTGGAGGAGGAGGAGGGTTGTGATCATGGAAGGTCACTACGGCTCTAGCTAGCCGTCGGAATAATCGCACCCATGCACATGGTACACCCACCACCTGCCGCTGCATAGCCTCGGGCAAGTCCTCGACTTGGGCCATGGGAACTCTATGTGTCAGTCTCACAAAATTGGTATGAATGCTCTGGAGCGTCCGCTCCGCATCCACACCCATGATGTCATCTCCTCTTCCCCTCTGTCTATGGCAAGGGAAGCCTCCTGGCCATCGTGGTCCCACATCTGCATATAAATGGTAGATGTCACTATGTATTGTCACACAAAATATGTCTTTTTGATTCCATATTATCAAGAAAACACAAAAAAATTAAATAACTCAAAAAATTTAAAAAGAGAGGGTCAAGATTCATTACCTATATCACCATAGGCCGATTCTGGTGGTAGCGGCATGTCCTGGTCCCCCCGGAAATCTATCCCTGCATAGGGGCAGTCATCGATGGAAACTATCTATCGTTGCCACTACAAAAAGAAGTCAGCTGGATATGGTTTGGCCACCCTACCACCGCCCATTCTGTGCATAGCATCTTCCCAATGCCATTGAGCCGGATCTCAAACCCCGTGAAGAGGAGCGTCCACTTTGGGGCTCAATCCTGGAACACACTCAAAGAAAAACATGCTCAAAATACTGTTGAACCCGAAGTTCTGCACTCTACCTGCCTTACACTCATTGAGCTGATGTTTCATGTTGCTTAGTAGTGTAGTGCTCCAGTCATAAATCATGGGTCTCATGCACTCCACTTCATAGAACATCAGAGGCCGCGAGGCCTGGTGGAGTGATGCCAAGCCTACTATCCTTCCCAATGTCAAAAGTATGGCCTTTAGGCCCAGCACCTGTATAGCATTGGTATGGACCTGACTCCCCACCTTCTCTATGTCTAGATAGTAGTACACTGCAATGTACTCATCGATAGTTAGGCAACCTCCTGGACCACCACGGGAATGAAGGTTCACCACTTCCCCTCATCTATATAGCCCTGTAATCAAGTATATGTCCTCCACCTCTATGGTGAGGGCCATCCCATCTATCTGGAAGGACTCCAAGTATAGATCCCAGCAATCCACCAGCATCTGTAATAGTATTGGTTTGGCCCTCAAACCACCAAGACACCAAAACTTGTAGAGTCCACATGCACATAGAGCCTATTGAACCATTAGATCGGCCCTTACTGCTTCCTCTACTTCACCATGTTCACGCTCTCTCCACTCTAGGACCATTCTGCACAAGAAATTGCAAATTTTTCCATTAGATTATTGAAAAAACCTTATGCACGGCCTCATATGTGATTGTTTTCAAAATAGCCACATATGTACGTGGGTTTGAGGGTATTTTCTGTGTATATCCAGCCCTATACATGGAAAAAACCTCGATTTTCGTGTGGGCCACAGCGCCCATTTTAGGTTGGCCTAGAAAGCTTAATTGACCATGGAATTTCATAAAAATTGCATCAAAATGAAAGAGAAGATCATGGGTAAATACCTGGAAGAAACGGTAGTGGATTCCGCCAGCTGGATCTCCTGGAATTCACTGTTGAAAATCAGAGCTCAAATGGGTAAAAGTTTCAAATGTTTTATAATATTTTGAATTATTTACTATTTATAGAAATTTTTCAAATATTTGAAAATTTTTACCCCCTTTCCTATAGTTTCGACATTTTCTAACGATTTTGGACCGTTTTTGACATAATTCATGTTGTAGAGAACCTTTTTCAGTGTCGTTTCAGCTGTTGGATTGACCCGTTCGTGCCAATCTCAGGTATCATGTCTGAACTGGCATATAGGTTAGGTTTCATCACTGTTTTCATTTTGCATGACCTTATGACCATATCATCATGACCTTAGGTACGAACCCACTCTGTTATGTCAAGGAACCTTCTTGTTGTTTATAAGTGGCATGATACAAGTGGTAGAGCTTCACCTTACATGGGTACCCTAGTTAGCGCCTTATTTGCATTTGGTTCCCATGCCGACATTTTCTCTTTTAAGGTGTGGGAGTCTGTTGTATAGTACCACCAAGACATTTCACGAGAGCCTCATACTCCTCTTGATCTTTTGCTGGCCTATTTCCCTCAGGACTCCCTCATGTCAAGTTGTGAATGCATTATCATGGGCTTTGTCTGCCTTATTGAGCTTTATTCTGGCTCCCCTGACATTGTGTTTCAGCCATATAGCCCGATCTTGTCTCATGTCTAGCCATGTAGAGCCATATTTTTATATCCTTCGTAGCTTGTTTCCATTTTTACCGGGAGGGGATTTTCCCCCGAGTGTCGATATCCTACACATGTATCCTTGCATTGAGCATAGGTATGTTCCACTGCTTGGAACTAGTTTGTTTTCCCTTATGACACTCATCTCCTCCTAGTCTGTAACTATAAAACCATTTTATTCTTTTTCAAGCTTTTTAAATAATTGAAAAAGTCCAAAAAAATCAAAAAAACAAAAAGCCGGACAAGGAAAGATGTTATCTGTGGCAGTTGTCGAGTCGTGTCGCCTTCGAATAGAGCACTGTATATCACATCCATTGGTTGGGTTATAGTTTGACTTTAGGAGTTGTACTCATTTATCTGAGTTTATCTCCACCGAATGGTTAAGCTTCTAGTCCTTATGGAGCCTCTATCGATGCCTCCTGTGTCGCAGAGAAGTCCCACTTTGTATATCGAGTCTATGCTACCTTTATTCAATCACCATACCCTGTTATGCTCTTGTTCAACGGAAGTCGAAGCCTGATTCGACCATTCCTCAGTTCTCTTGACTTTGCATGTCGGCCATTCCCAGTATAGTTACTGGTTCATGCACCTTATGATCGAGTCCTTCCACATTATACAGCTTTGCTGAGTACCTCATGTTTGATCATGGGTGATGCCTTAATTCCCTCCTTCCAGCGGATTTCATCCCATCGACTTCATATCATTTATTCTCAGATTGGAATCTAGAGTCATTTTGAGTTCCTTGAGACTTGCAATCATCAGTGGCAGGTTCTCTCGCCATCAACAGTCTTTGGGAATACATCAATGTCCCTTGATCGATGGATCCTCTCAAGTGTTCGACCTCAACACATTTATTCACACTTGTTAGTTTGCACTCTAGTACCTTGATTCCCATTTTCATTATCAGTGGGTGATCTCGCGTCTGTTAACAGTATACATTAATGACCGGTAATCAGATGATGGACTACTATGTTCGACCTCGACACCTCTATTCGCATAGTAGGACATGTACTCGTAGCGGTTTGTGTAGAAGACTTTCCAGATTGATGGCATCTCTTATATGCTACCTCCTTGATCATGCCAGTGTTCATGAGATTTCAGCTCTCGTGACTTGATTCCAGTATATGTCATTTTTTTCCAGCCACTATGGATATTTTGATCTATTATATATCTTTAGCCATTATGGAGATCATGGTCCTTTGTATATCTTCATCATGGAGATTCTGATCTATGTATATTGTATGTGGCGATGACCACTTATGTGATATCTTGTATCATGCCTATTCATGGCCATTGTACTCTTATGTATCCAAGACTGCTATATGTATTTGCAGTTATGTGCAGAGTTGTATTATTGTACTATGCTGATTGGGTGGCTGGTCTTCCATTTGGGATCCTTCATCACTCCACTTTTGGGATGGACTTATAATGTATTTCAGACATCGTATGACCCCTATGACCTCACACATTAGGGGGCATCTGTTATAGCTAATTTCACCCCTCCAGGTGAATCACACGTTGTATGGCCTTCCCATGTCCCGTTGCAGACTCCTTAGACCCCATGGACCATTTTTTGTCCTTTGATGTTTCCTTGACCATCCCTAAAAACATGAGAAAAATGATGCATGTGACTTTTAAACCTATAAGCGCATATATACGCGGGTTTGTCCACTAAAACCACATACATCAGGATGTGTACAAAATCCAAATCCTTTTGGAGTTTTCCTTGACATGGATCCAACTCATTTGACTCCTGGCCTTCCATACGCCTTGAGATCGCTTAGATTCGACCTTTCATTACCCCTTTGAAAAGCTATATAAGGAACCCCTTGGTACATTGAAGGCATAAGAGAGAACTAAGAGCAAAGAAACTATAGTCCATTGTTGTTGGAACTTATGCTTGAGTCTGCATCCCTTTGTCCCTTGGAGCACTGTTGTGTTCTCCCAAGCTTGCCTTTTGCTTGTGAGCTTGCTATCTAGTGATGGAGGATTGAAGTGGTGGAGGCCCAAGTGGGGGATTTAGTTTCTCTAGTTCGTAGACGTGGCGACAGAGGTTGTATCTTGTAATCTCTTATTTATATTAATAGAAATATATTTTCCTGTCCAATAATGTGTGTTTAAATGAATATTTTATCCATTGGATTATGTCAAATGCTTATACATTATTGATTATATATGCTAGAATATATCTAACACCATGATATATAGAATGCTTGTATTTTTTACTTGTTATTGAGGAAGTAATATATCAATTCAAGATGAAGTTGGAAAGCTCAACGGGGATCTACTTCAACCATCCAGAATAAGGTACTAGGTCTGATCCTTTAGTGTTAGACATTTAATTTCTATTGCATATTGGAAAGGATTGATTTATGGAGTCAAGCTGTCTGTTGTGGTACCCCAAGCCATAGTAATTTCTCTCTGTAACACATGGAGGATTGGTTCCTCACATGGCTGAGTGTAAGTGTTGAAGCCTTTCCAACATTGGTTGACGGATGTGAGTGTTGGACCTTTTTGACAAGGTTGTGGGAGGTGTTCCCACATGGTCAGATGTGAGTGTTGGGCATGTCTTTCTGATATGATTATAGGATTGGTTCCTACATGATCAGATGTAAGTGTTGGGCAGGCCATTTTGACTTAGGGTTAGATATAAGTGTTGGAAGAAGACCTACATGGAGGCTAGGCCTACAACCAGCATGAAAAAGGGTTGTCTCTGTAGAACTTCTTGTGACGATAAGAATCGTGAGATAGCACCCGTGAAGATCTAGTGATGATGATCTAGATCAAGGGATCATCCAGATCCATAGATGATGCTCCAGAGATGATCCAAATCGAGGGATGATCTAGATCCAGTGATGATGATCCAAATTGAGGGATGATCCAGATCCAGTGATGATGATCCAAATTGAGTGATGATCTATATCCAGGTGAAGATGACTTGAAGATGAACGTGACTTGAAAATAGAGATGACTTGAAGGTGAAGATGACGAATACTCGATGATAATCCAGATGATACAAAGAATAATACTTTTACTGATAAATTGTGTCAAGAGAATACCTTCCTAGTTAAGAGGGAGTGCTGATGTAATTGTAACTTCGGAATGTATTCACTTGTATTTCTTATGTATTGTAACCCGATGTTTATTCTAGGATGTATTTGTAATGTACTTGATTCATGTCATTCCCCGAGGTTCCTATCGTGAGTTTCTATATTGTAAACAAGTCATGTCAAGTCAAGGTGGATAACCCTCCTATTGTCTAAGAGTTAAAGTCCCCGCAGTTCTAGGGCACTAGGGTTATTAGACTCACCTAGTGAAGTCAGCCCTAGTTGGGTTTAGTCAAGTCAGGAATTAGTATAAATATAGAGCTAGCCTCTCTATTTATCACACACTCACTCACACTCAGTTGTAGCGCATAGCTGAGGAAGAGAAAGACACTGGGGTAAGGAAGAAAGAGGTTACTGTTGTCGGGAGATCATCTTACTATTTTCAAGTTTTAATTTGGTGCTGATTCTATCTCTGAGGAAGTTGCATGGTTTTCTTCATTTATGGTTTCCCCGAGCAAAAACACTGTGTTCATTGTCTCTTGTGTTTGATTGTTGTGCTTATTGTTCTCTTAGTTAAAGATCCTAATGTTATGCTAGCTTAATGTTAAAAATATAACACGTTGAGTATGTTTCTATCTAGTGCTTAAACTTCTTCTACATCTGCAGAAAATATTCATGGACTAATAGATGAGGTCAAAAATGCCACCTAGAGGACTAACAGGTCATCTGTTTCCCCAAAAATTTTGGCCAAACTGCTGAAAGCTGGGGCTCAGAGATGGATTTGGTTATCCAAATATGTGACACCTATGTATAAATTGAAAGAGGTTTTTTAGATTGGTTTGTTTTGAGAAAAAACCTCTCTCAGTTTTTTGGAATTAGTTTTCATTTGCCTGAGATCTATATTTCAAAAACATGTGTCAAACAGGGAAATTTTGAGTTCCAAAAATTAAGGCTCAAAGATGGATTCTATTCTCCTAATTGGCAACACCTGCAGGAAAACTGAGAGATATTATTGTTCTCTAACATGTTAGGAACAAAAACCTTCGAGAATTTTGCAAAATGATTCTTCGGTCGCTCAGAATCACCGTTTTAAAATGATGCCTTTTCATAGTAAAACACCAATTTCGGTGGCTTGGAGCCCCATGAATTTTCAGTCTGAGCTGCTGAAAGTCCACTTTTGGTGGCTTAGAGTCCATTTTTAAACAACGCTTAGCCATGGAAACCTATGTTTTGAGTTTTTTGAGCGGGTCCTCCTCCTCTCTTCATCTTCTTGAATGTTCTTCTGTGCCTGAAAAATTGAAATTCAAACCCTAGGAGAAGATACTACAATGCTATATCCAGAGAGGGATTGGCTCAGTGAGAATGCATGTAGGAAATGTGGAATGAATTGAGGATAGAGTGCAGATTTAGAGGGGCTAATTGATCGATTGGTACTTAAGCAAGATGACGGTAAACTCTGGTGAAAACCATGATATGGTCAGTACAACAATCATTTTTAACTGGAACTTGATGTTTCGTGATGGTTCAACTGTAGTTATGGTATAGGTGGAGGGTAGCTAGGGTTTTGGTATCTATCAGTCACTTTGGCTTAATAATGACCTCTCATTCACCAACTCATGATTTTCTGCAGTCCCCAGTCTTTTCGGTCGTTGAGTGCTTGATCATGACATTCCTCATGCTGACGGTGTTTGATTTCAATGGATATGCTAACTGTTTTCTTGTTTTGGCGCTTTTGGCAGTTAAAGAAATCTTGGTATGATTTGTAACCTGTCAAAAGCTAGGCTTTTTGGTGGCTAATGAACCATTGGTATGTTTTCCTAAGCCACCAAAAGCTTCCTTTACAAAATTCATTTAAGAACAGAGTCAAAAAGCTTTCAGTGGTTAACATAGTCCTGAGTCCAAGATTTTAGCTTTCAAAAGTGGGGCTTTTCGATGGCTAATGAACTGTTGAAAATTTTTCCTAAGCCACTGAAAGCTACAATTTTGATTTTTTTTGAAAAAATAGAGTACAAGGCACTCCAATTTTGTTAATCACACATAAATATTTCATGATGTGCCCTACAATCTTCATCACTATGCAAAAAATAAATTTTCTAAGTTTAAACTAGTGAATCCTAATTTATTTAGGAGATAACACGCCAGATCTTCCCCGGCCTTCGGCAAGCCCGTAATTTTTGCAATTAAGTCAGTCATGACAGGAATAGGCTCATTTAACTAGAGTGTCCCACCATGAAAGCAGGCCAAGAGTTGTTTGACACATGCATGAGCTTTGTTCAGTCACCCAATGTGAGGCCTATTAATGAGCCCTAACAATCCATATTTATTCAACCCACTCACCCATGGTTGAGGAATCCTGTTAATTGGTGCACCAAGCCCCGTTGGAACTAATTCATAGGGCTCATATCGGACATCTTTGAGCAACAGAAAATCATGGTCTTCAAATTTCAGCTTGATCAAGGAATGGATGATATGTATCGAGGAATTCATCCCTTTTGGCAGTGGCAACAATTTGGGTGGATACTTCTGACTCTTCGTGGGCTACCTCAGCTTCACTTTCGGATGCATTGGAGTGACATATCCTAGGATATCATTGAAAAAGACACCCCTTGGGTGCCAAAAACTCTATAGCTCCTGATCTCAACAGCTCGATATGTGCAGTCCCCTCTCCTTACACTATAGCCGAAGTGCGGGTGTGCCTCTTATGTAGTGACATGGAACTGGGATTTTGAGCCTTCCTCTTTCCTTTGGGGATCGACGAAGAGCCTACTGGCATGCTCATGACTTCTTCCTCAATGGCCATGGGTCGAATGGGAGATTCCTACTCATTGGAAATATCAATTGCATCGGGGTCGCTCAGCATGCCGCACTCCCCAATCCTTACTGTGCACCCGATGACTCTGCACCACTACTCCGCAACTCACACTCAAGACTTTTCAACTATTCTCAGCTCAAAAATTTGCTCACTTGACTGAAATGCTTTGAACAATGCCTTCCTCCCGTGTATCGCATGCTTTTTATAGCCACTTCCCAATTCAAAATCATCATTTCCAAATCCATCGTGTCCATCATGACCAAATCCAGCAGTAATGACACCAAATCCTTCGACAATCTCACCCTACTAATAGTCAGATTGGCCATTAATGTGTGTCGCTTCAACAAGCGTCGCCAACTAACTGTTTTAACTACCTTCATTTATTACTGATTTGACCAACCCACATCCCTCTAGCTGTCGTGGGTGGTCTCCCTTCCATCGCTACTAACTCCTATCCTTGTGCGACCTCTTCCCCTAAGCTCACCTTACTGCTATCTAACAAAATCTTCTGGTTTTTTTTTTTATACATGGCCTCAAGCGGTGCGCAACTATGACCCTATCCTATAGGGATTTAAGCGACTCCCATTGACGAGCATCGACAGTACCACGCCATCTAATTGTTGTAACTAAACCGCACCTCTAGAAGTAGTGGAATGAACAAGATATGGGCCTAACTAGTGCATCTGTAACTTACCTGGATGCTTCAAGAACTTGTTGTCATATAACAACACCAAATCTCCTTCTGCAAACTGTTTATTCTTAATGTGACGATCATGCCACACCTTTTATCGATCCTTCACAACGCATTGGTGGAATTCTGCAATAAAGCGGTCCTCTTCAAGCTGGATCAACTACACAATGCGCTCTTCTAATGCTTCTGCATCATCCATGTCAGTTGTCGTAACAATGCATAAACTAGGAAAAATGTATTCCATGGGTATGACTACCTCTTTCCCATATACCAGCTTAAACGGTGTATGTCCTATCAGTTGTTTACAAGTGGTGCGATAGGCCCATAGCACTGTTGTAATTTTCAAGTCCCAGTCATCGCGATTAGCATTACATACTATTATCACTCCAGGAAACTCCTCTAGGTTGTAGCTCAAGGATTCCTAGTAACTTAAACTTTTTTTTGGGTTTTGTGAATTGGATCAACCCGGATAACCTATATAACCTCTCACTCTCAAGACATGCATGAGGCTCACTCAATCACAAGGCTTTTAGTTACAACGTGTTCAGTAGTTTGACAAAAAGGTGCAGGGATGGAGAACTCACCAGGATGCAGACTTACACACATAACACATGCATATAAATGGATAAATCCTACTGAGTATGGTGTTTATAAATCAAATATCACTAAATAACCTATAGGATGATAGCTATCATCCCTTTAATAAATCTAAAAATTACCTAAATGCACATTCAGGCAATAAACACAGTAAAGAAAGAGATGGCTGAACAAATCACAAAAAAGGAGATTATACTTAGAATAAACCAGTGAGACACTTGATAATGGAACAGGCTTATAAATCCCCAAAGTCGAACCTTTATTATTAAATTAATTGTGGGATTTATATCCTTTTACAAAAGTTACAGATCTCAAAGATCCGATCTGTTTTACAAAAAAAAAATGGAAGTAATAGTTTTTCCAGATTAGGGCTTCAAACCCTTGCTGACTGTTTGTTTATTTACTATGAAGATCTATTTCACTAAGCAGTCTTTTAATGAATGAAGTAATAGCTAATAACCACCACTTCTGGTTCTCCATGGAATTGCTGCCAACAGCCAGTGTATCGGCATTTAGCTGAAGTGATTTTTTAATCTGCTGGATTTTCCTCTATCTTATCACTGATCGGACACTTTGTCTTATGTTTCATCAGCACCTGAAGTTTGCATGTTTGCCGCAGTTTCAGTGCTCCCAGTCCCAACATTTCCATAGTTTATCGCCTTACCACTCCGTCGCCAATCAGAGGCTTTTCTTTTGGCTCATCAAAGCTCTAAATCTATACTATAGCGCTCTCCATCATTGGCTCATCGGCGATCGGGAGTTGTGATGACTAATGCATCGAAACCTATTTTTTTTTATGGACGCTATCGATCATTAGTCCTTTAAAATTCCAATTCCGACACTGTGGAAACTTTTAGCTTTATCTTGCCGATCTGTAGTCTTTAAAACTTTCGATTGCTGTTTAAAAATGCTCCAATGGTGTAAAAAAGTTACAGAAATATGCCTATCTATCGAAGCGGTCTTCCACCTGCTATTTATCTTCCATCTTTTGGTGGCTAATGAGATGTTATGATCCTCGCCCAAGCCACCGAAGCCACAACTTTATGAAATTTGCATCAAAAATAGAGGTCTTCAAAACTATTAGTGATCTTCATATCCTTCATTGCATCATTTAAATTCTTCATACTATCAAAAATAAATCTATTTTATTTTGGGAGATAACATCCGGATCCTACTCGGGGATGGGAACCTCCCTATGAGGTCCCAAGAACCCCAGACCAAAATGAATTTCCTAAAAAATTAAAGCTATCTTCTAGTGTTCCATTGGGCATGGAGTCATTTGTCTTTTATAACTGATCCCCTGCAATCTTCCTATAGCCCGCTTTGCTTATGCATGAAAACAACCGAAAATGACCTAGCTGCTCATATTAAGAGCTTATTTTCCTATCTACTCCTACTCCTAATTCTAATTAGTAGATCCTTCTTATCATGTGATATCATGCTTCCAATGAAGCCAGGTCAGAAGTTGATCTACTGAACTTATCCTTGACCTTGACCCCAAAAATAAATGAAACACTAGCATACAGCCATGTAGTTTCAAAGGGTGACAGAAACAACTATCATCTGACAAAAATATTTTGATATTTACGCTGCTTATAAGTTCCAGATAGTTAGCAACAGGGTCATAAAAACCAACAAGAAATACCTTTTTATGTTGCTTTTTCCAACTTAATGAAATGCTGCTGTTGGCTGCTCTCAGTGATCACTATGTTAACTGTAGATTTATCGACCTCTGACTGAGGAGGATGAGTTATGCCCTGTTGTTCTGGGATTTTCATATCATCATTTCCTCTTCATATCTATTGCATTATTCCTTTGTTTTATAAAAATGAGAGCTCAACAGCTGATCTGAATCTCTCTGCTCCCCTTCACCTAATTCCTTGTCATGATTTGAAGCAACATGTTCATAAGGAGAAGGAAGATCTTCCTGATGTTCTAGCTAGAGATTAGATAGTCCCTGGAAATCTTGCTCCTCTTGGTTATCGCAACTTTCCTTGATTTTCCAATCTGGAAACTATGAGCTAGCCTGACTGATTTCAATGATTGTTTGGCCAGCAGAAAGCTGATCATTTCCATGTGTAGTCAAAGAAATCAATCCCTCAGATTCACCACAATCATATTTAATGATGGTAGGAAAACCTTCAACTCCTAATTCATTTCTAGTTTATGTTTATGGGAAAGTACCTCATTGTGAAGATCATAAGAGAGATGAGGTAGCTCTTGAGGGAGATATTCTTCTCTATTTACCCTTTCATCCTGAGAATGCAACTTATATTCTTCACAACAATTATCGAATGCAAACTCCTCTGAATAGTACCTTTTACAGTGCTCAATGAATGCTCGGTGAAAATCTTTCAATGATGAAATGCTATAAGGAAGTAAAGAAAAATACCACTGACGTGCATCACAATATAATGAATACATGAAAATCTTCATACGAACATCTTCATGCTGCTGATCTAAGATATCCATGCATTCGTGAAACTTGAGGAGGTGTTCTGCAGGATTATCTTCTTCCTCCTCCTTGAATATAGGTAAAAAATATCCCCATTTGGACATATCAGGCACTGGATGTGGGAAACCAGGAACGGAAGAGAATTCAAGAGGTGCAAACCTCCAAGCCAAAAGAGAAGCAAATTCTTTTGACATCTTGATATTGTGGAGTTTCCACTGAATTCATCTTTCATGGATCTAAAAATTCTTGGGGATTAAGAGTTTCAGAAAAATAAATAACAGCAGAAAGATTTTTCGAAATACCTGATGCATCATTTTGTGCAGCACTGCTGGTCTGTGTTAGTAAATCCCTAGCTTTCCTCAAGATTTCTTCTGGATCTAAAACGGGTGTTGTTGGTGGACCCTTTGGGTTTTCTCTGGTACTTGGTCTTCTTAAAGCCACCTTTTATCAATGGAGTCACCAGATAGATGATTACAACTGTAATAATGTCCAAGCCTTGTCTATCATCAAATCATGGATCTATGTCATCTCCTAGGGAAGCTGAGCTTCAATCTCCTCTCCTCGACAACGGAACCAATTTGTTATCACTCCAGGAAACTCCTCTAGGTTGTAGCTTGAGGATTCCTGGTAACTTAAACTATTTTTCAGGTTTTCTGAATTAGATCAAGCCGGATAACCTATATAACCTCTCACTCTCAATACATGCATGAGGCTCACTCAATCACAAGGATTTTAGTTACAACTTGTTCAGTAGTTTGACAAAAAGGTGTAGGGATGGAGAACTCAGCAGGCTGGTAGACTTACACACACAACACATTCATATAAATGGCTAAATCTGAATAACCAATAGGATGGTGTTTATAAATCAAATATCACTAAATAACCAATAGGATGACAACTATCAGCCCTTTAATAAATCTGAAAATTACCTAAATGCACATTCAGGCAATAAACACAGTAAAGAAAGATATGGCTGAGCAAATCACAACAAAAGAGCTTATACTTAGAATAAACAAAATGAGACACTTGATAATGGAACAGGCTCGTAAATCCCCAAATTCAAACCTTTATTATTAAATTAATTGTGGGCTTTATAGCCTTTTACAAAAGTTACAGATCCTAAAGATCCGATCTGTTTTACACAAAAATAATTGGAAGTAATAGTTTTTCCAGATTAGGGCTTCAAACCCTTGCTGACTATTTGTTTATTTACTGTGAAGATCTAGTTCACTGAGCAGTCTTTTAATGACTGAAGTAGTAGCTGATAACCACCACTACTGGTTTGTTGTGGAATTGCTACCAATAGCCAGTGTATCGGCTTTTAGCTGAAGTGATTTTTTAATCTGTTGGATTTTCCTCTATCTTGTCACTGATCAGACACTTTGTATTCTATTTCATCGACACCTAAAGTCTGCATGCTTGTCACAATTTCGGCGCTCCCAGTCCCAATGTTTCCGCATTTTATCGCCTTACCAACCTGTCGCCGATCGGAGGCTTTTCTTTTGGCTCATCAGTGCTCTGAATCTATACTATACCGCTCTCCATCATTGGCTCATCAGCGATCGGGAGTTGTGATGGCTAATGATGCATCGAAAACTAAGTAAATTCATCGCTACCAGGAGTTGATTGACAATGTTTGAATTGGAGCTTTAGCCTCCTATGTTTCCAACACTGTGAAGGAGATTAGTTGTAAACTTTGCTGATCCGTAGTCCTTCGGTTTCCCGCCATGGCAAATCCTCATTTAACTATCTTGCCGCTAGTTAGTCTTTATCCTTTCTGATGTTGCGGCTCCGTAGTGAACTATTTCACCACCAGTTAGTCTTTAGCCTCTCCGATGCCGAAGTTTCCATCTGCTCGTGGAACCCATAGTCTGTATATCTTCTGCCCTTGCAACTCCTTAGAGGACTAATTCGTCGACAGTTAATTTTTAGACCCTCCGATCGCCGATGTGTTCATCTATTGTCACGCTATCGAAATGTTTCTTGTCATTAATCGAAATCCATATTCAATTTTCTTCCCGTCGTTGCGGCTCCCTAGGGAACTAGCTCACCGATCGTTAGTCCTTTAAAGTTTCGATGTCGACACTGTGGAAACTTTTAGCTTTATCTCGTCGATCTGTAGTCTTTAAAACTTCCGATTGCTGTTTAAAAATGCTCTGATGGTGTAAAAAAGTTACAACAATATGCCTATCTACCAAAGGGGTCTTCCACCTGCTATTTATCTTCCATCTTTCGGTGGCTAATGAGATGTTCTGATCCTCGCCCAAGCCACTGAAGCCACAACTTTGTGAAATTTGCATAAAAAATAGAGGTCTTCAAAACTGTTAGTGATATTCATATCCTTCATTACATCATTTAAATTTTTCATACTATCAAAAATAAATCTATTTTATTTTGGGAGATAACATCTGGCTCCTACTCGGGGATGGGAACCTCCCTATGAGGTCCCAAGAACCCTAGACCAAAATTCCTTTCCTAAAAAATTAAAGCTATCTTCTAGTGTTCCATTGCGCATGGAGTCATTTGTCTTTTATAACTGATCCCCTACAATCTTCCTATAGCTCGCTTTGCTTATTCACGAAAACAACTGAAAATGACCTAGCTGCTCATATTAAGAGCTTATTTTCCTATCTACTCCTACTCCTAATTCTAATTAGTATATCCTTCTTATCATGTGACATCATGCTTCCAATGAAGCCAGGTCAGAAGTTGATCTACTGAACTTATCCTTGACCTTGACCCCAAAAGTAAATGAAACCCTAGCATGCAGCCATGTAGTTTCAAAGGGTGGCAGAAACAACTATCATCTAACAAAAATATTTTGATATTTACGCTGCATATAAGTTCCATATAGTCAACAACGGGGTCATAAAAACCAACAAGAAATACCTTTTATGTTTCTTTTCCAACTTAATGAAATGTTGCTGCTGGCTGCTCTCAGTGATCACTATGTCAACTATAGATTTCTCGACCTCTGATAGAGGAGGATGAGTTATGCCCTGTTGTTCTGGGCCTTTTAGATCATCATTTTCCTCTTCATATATGTTGCATTCTTTTTTTGTTTGATAAAAATGTGAGCTCAATAGCTGATCTGAATCTCTCTGCTCCCCTTCACCTAGTTCCTTGTCATGATTTGAAGCAACATGTTCATAAGGAGAAGGAAGATCTTCCTGATGTTCTAGCTGGAGATTAGATAGTCCCTGGAAATCCTGCTCCTCTTGGTTACTACAACTTTCCTTGACTTGCAAATCTAGAAACTATGAGCTAGCCTGGCTGATTTCAATGATCATTTGGCCAGTAGAAAGCTAATCATTTCCATGTGTAGTGAAAGAAATCAATCCCTCAGATTCACCACAATCAGATTTAATGATGGTAGGAAAACCTTCAACTCCGTTATAATTCATGTCTAGTTTATTTTTATGGGAAAGTACCTCATTGTGAAAATCATAAGAGAGATGAGGTAGCTCTTGAGGGAGATATTCTTCTCTATTTACCCTTTCATCCTGAGAATGTAACTTATATTATTCACAACAATTATTGAATTCAAACTCCTATGAAAAGTACGTTTTATAGTGCTCAGTGAAAACTTGTTGAAAATCTTTCAATGATGAAATCCTGGAAGGAGGTAAAGAAAAATACCACTGATGTGCATCACCATATAATGAATACATGAACATCTTCATACGAACATCTTCATGCTGCTGATCTAAGATATCCATGCATTCATGAAACCTGAGGAGGTGTTCTACAGGATTGTCTTCCTCCTCCTTCTTGAAGACAGGTAAAAAATATCCCCATTCGGACATATCAGGCACTGAATGTGGGAAACCAGGAATGGAAGAGAAGTCAAGAGAGGCAAACCTCCAAGCCAAAAGAGCAGAAAATGATTTTGACATCTTGATATTGTGGAGTTGCCACTGAATTCGTCTTTCATGGATCTAAAAATTCCTGGGGATTAAGAGTTTAAGCAAAAGAAATAACAGTAGAAATATTTCTTGAAATACATGATGCAGCGTTTTGTGCAGCACTACTGGTCTGTCTTAGTAAAGCCCTTGCTTTCCTCAATATTTCTTCTGGATCTGAAATGGGTGTTGCTGGTGGCCCCTTTAGGTTTTCTCTGGTACTTGATCTTATTGAAGCCACCTTTTATCAATGGAGTCACCAGCTAGATGATTACAATCATAATAATGTCCAAGCCTTGTCTATCATCAAAGCATGGATCTATGTCGTCTCCCAGGGAAGCTGCGCTTCAATCTCCTCTCCCCGGCAATGCCGCCAATTTGTTATCACTCCAGGAAACTCCTCTAGGTTGTAGCTCGAGGATTCCTGGTAACTTAAACTATTTTTTGGGTTTTCTAAATTGTATTAAGATGGATAACCTATATAACCTCTCACTCTCAAGACATGCATGAGGCTCACTCAATCACAAGGATTTTAGTTACAACTTGTTCAGTAGTTTGACAAAAAGGTGCAGGGATGGAGAACTCACTAGGCTAGAAGACTTACACACACAAAACATGCATATAAATGGATAAATCCTACTAAGGATGGTGTTTATAAATCAAATATCACTAAATAACCAATAGGATGACAACTATTGGCCCTTTAATAAATATGAAAATTACCTAAATGCACATTCAGGAAATAAACACAATAAAGAAAGAGATGGCTGAACAAATCACAACAAAAGAGCTTATACTTAGAATAAACCAAATGAGACACTTGATAATGGAATAGGCTCATAAATACCCAGAGTCGAACCTTTATTATTAAATTAATTGTGGGCTTTATAGCCTTTTACAAAAGTTACAGATCCCAAAGATCTGATCTATTTTACACAAAAATAATTGGAAGTAATAGTTTTTCCAAATTAGGGCTTCAAACCCTTACTGACTATTTGTTTATTTACTGTGAAGATCTAGTTCACTGAGTGGTCTTTTAATTACTGAAGTAGTAGCTGATAACCACCACTGCTGGTTTGCTGTGGAATTGCTTCCAACAACCAGTGTATCAGCTTTTAGCTGAAGTGATTTTTTAATCTGCTAGATTTTCCTCTATCTTATCGTTGATCAGACACTTTGTCTTTTGTTTCATTGGCGCCTGAAGTCTGCATGCTTGTTGCAGTTTCAGTGCTCCAAGTCCCAATTTTTCTGTAGTTTACCGCCTTACCACCTCGTCGCCGATTGGAGGCTTTTCTTTTTGCTCATCAATGCTCTGAATCTATACTATACCACTCTCCATCATTGGCTTGTCGGCAATCGGGAGCTGTGACAGCTAATGCATCAGAACCTCTCTTTTTTTTATGGACACTGCCATAATTTCAGAGGTGAAACTAACTAAATTTATCGCTACTGGGAGTTTATTGACGATGTTTGAATCAGAGCTTTAGCCTCCTGTGTCACCGACACTGTGAAGGAGCTTAGTTGTAAACTTCGTCGATCCATAGTCCTTTGGTTTCCCACCGTGGCGGCTCCTCATTTAACTATCTTGTCGCCAGTTAGTCTTTAGCCTTTCTGATGTTGTAGCTCTGCAATGAACTATTTCACCGCTGGTTAGTCTTTAGCATCTCGAACGCCGAAGTTTCCATCTGCTCGCGGAACCCACAATCTGTATATCTTCCACCCTTGCAGCTCCTTAGAGGACTAATTCACTGACTGTTAGTCTTTAGACCCTCCGATCGTCGATGTGTTCATCTATTTTCGCGCTATCAGAATGTTTCTTGTCATCGATCAAAATCCATAGTCAGTTTGCTTCCCTTCATTGTGGCTCCCTAGGGAACTAGCTCACCAATCGTTAGTCCTTTAAAGTTTCAACGCTAACACTATGGAAACTTTTATCTTTATCTCACTGATCTGTAGTCTTTAAAACTTCCAATTGTTGTCTAAAAACGCTTCGATGGTGTAAAAAAGTTACAGCAATATGCCTATCTGCCGAAGGGGTCTTCCACCTGCTATTTATCTTCCATATTTTGGTGGCTAGTGAGATGTTATGATCATCTCCCAAGCCACCGAAGCCACAACTTTGTGAAATTTGCATCAAAAATAGAGGTCTTCAAAACTGTTAGTGATCTTCATATCCTTCATTACATCATTTAAATTTTTCATACTATCAAAAATAAATCTATTTTATTTTGGGAGATAACATCTGGCTCCTACTCGGGGATGGGAACTTCCCTGTGAGGTCCCAAAAACCCCAGACCAAAATGTCTTTCCTGAAAAATTAAAGCTATATTCTAGTGTTCCATTGGGCATGGAGTCATTTGTATTTTATAATTGATCTCCTGCAATCTTCCTATAGCCCACTTTGCTTATACATGAAAACAACTAAAAATGACCTAGCTGCTCATATTAAATGCTTCAATAGTCCCATTCACCTGCGGATGGTATGGTGTGCTTTTCTTATGTTGTACCTGCAACTCCTTAGTTAGCACTCTCACAGTGCGGTTAATAAAGTGACTATCTTGGTCACTCATAAATATCCTGGGACACCCAAATCATGTCACAATATTCTCAAATATGAACTTCGTTGTTGTCGTAGTGGTACAATCCACAACTGGTGCAGCCTCTACCCACCTAGTCATATAGTCATTTACAGTAATGATGTATCATGCACCAGTCCTCTTCCTCGGTGGATTAATTGGACCCACAAAATCCACAACCCATTTATAAAAAGGTTGTAGAGTTACCTGCAGCACAAGTGGCATCTCATCCCACCACGATGGTTTATCGACGCACTGGCAGACATCACAACTCCGTGCATATTCTGCGGCATCATTATGAAATGTAGGCCACCATAGCCCGATGCACAACACCTTCCACACAGTATCCTTCCTCCATAGTGACCTCCCGTAATTCCTACATGTGCTTCTTCTAGAGTGGGTCCCCGCTCATGCAGTAGGATACATCGTCGCAATATTTCATCTGGAATAAACTTGTATAACTTCCCAACAACCAGCTAGAAATCTAAATATTTTACTACCAACTGCTTCTTCTGACTAGTTGATAGGTTCTCAAGGGCAACACCAGTGGCCAAGAACTGAATTTTTGGGGCATAATGATCATCTGTGATATCAACATGGAACAATTGCGCATCTAGCAATCCATCATCAACATTGGTAGGTTCTTCTCCAGTCTCAATGCGAGACAGGTGATCAGGACTAGCATTTAATTGTCCTGGCTTCACAACTATTTCAAAGTCAAATTCCTGAAAAAGTAGCAGCCACTGATAGATCTTCCCCCCCAACACAGCTTGTTGACCAAATATTGCAAGGCGGAATGATCGGTGAACATCTTGAAGTGACTACCTAACAAATAGTGCCTAAAATATTGCAAGGCATAAACCATTGCCATGCCTTCTCTTTCAGTCATTGTGTAATTTCATTCAGCAAATGACAACTTCCTACTGGCATATGCGATCAAGTGATCCAGGTCGCCCTCACCTGGTTGTGTAAGAACAATCCCCAGCGCAATAGAAGAGGCATCGACATGCACATGGAACTCCTTTTTCTAATCAAGGAATACCAGTATGGGTGTCGAGTCCATCTTGGCCTTCAGTGTGTCAAAACTTCCTTGACATTCCTAACTCCACTCAAATGCAACATCCTTCTTTAATAGCTTCTCCATAGGGGGAGTAATCGTAGTGTATCCTTTGATGAACTTGCGATAGTACCCCGTGTGCCCCAATGTCGCCCGAAGCATATTCACATTCATCGGTGGAGGTAAACTAAGAATTAGTGTGATCTTCGTTGGATCAACCAACAGAGCTTCCTTACATACTATGTCTCTAAGTAGCAATCCAAACAAAACATAGAAAATGCACTTCTTAGAATTTAATGCAATCTGATGTTGTCGACACCTTTCTAGCATCAATCGCAAGTTGTCAATATTATCCCTAATTAGCCCATAGACTGTCCAATCATCCACATATACTTGCAAGAAATTTTGAATAAAGTATTTAAACACAGTGACAACTACCCAAGAAAATATTGATGGCTCATTCTTCAGCCCAAAGGGCATGACTGTATATTGAAAACAACCTCAGTCAGTGACAAATATGGTCTTATGGCAATCCTCCTTTCCAATCCAGATCTAGTGGTACCCTGAAAAGCCATCTATGAAGGAATATATTTCCTGACCACCTACTCCTTCAAGGACCTCGTCTGTAAATGGAGTCAGGAACGGATCATGCATGTAGGAATCATTCAACTTTCTTAGGTCAACGCAAATGTGGACTTCGCCAATATTTTTATCCTGAACCACCATAGGGATTATCCACTCTGATTCTTTGATAGGCTCGATGATCCTAGGATCCAGCATCTGGTCAATCTCAGCCTTCACATGATCCTTGTATCATGGGTTCAGTCGATACGGCCTCTATCGCACAGGTTTTGCATCTGGTTTCAACATTATTTTCATCTCCCCCAGGTCCCCTAATATCCCCTTCATTTCTAAGAACCGCATCGAAAAAATATCCTGGAATTCATGTAGTAGGTCCATGATTTTGGCCATTGTTTCCTCGTCCCAATAGTCCCCAATATTGGAAAATTTTGGGTTCTCTTCTGACCCAATGTTGACTTTCCTGATCTTCAGCAGCTGACTTATCGAATATGTCAGTATGTCTAGCACTGCAACATCGCGGCTTCCTTCTGACTCCGGATTATTAACATTCTGCAACTCATCATCATCTTTAGGTTCCCCAAATAGATTGTAACATGTCATCATGGATTGCATCGAGCAGTGTGCATGTGGATCAACTGGGTATGCGACAAGGATGACCTTCAGCACTACATTGGAGATGATTTGCAATGCATTATCTACCCTAGGTTGGCATCCTGGAAACTAAACATCTACGCAAAGCAAACAGATAATTCCTCCCAAGTGGTTATAGTTCTGCCGCTACATACCAGGATCTCAGCATCTCGTCTAGAGTTTGAACAAAAGCAGGGACCCACACATATTTAGGTCGTGATGCCCATAAGGCCTAGCATTCCATCAAGTGACTGGAGGGGTCATTCTGTCCATCGTATATCCCATCATTATAGACCTATGAATCGCCGAAGTGCACCATCATCAATATCTGACACTGTCCCCAATCATGCATCGTCTCCTTGTGCGTTTCCCACCATCGGATCGAGGTATCCTTCAGTGCTACATCTAGGGCCAATACCTTTATGGTTCAAACACTTTCTCTTCAAATTCTCGAAGGAATTATGATAACTCTCATGACCTTTCATAAATTGGCAACTCGACAGTCTCAATTGCTATGCGATGGAGAGACTGTGTGATCAACCCACATTTCCTAAACGACACCTCATGTAGCCTATTTTTCCAATTTTCCAAAGCATCATCAGAATCAAAGACGTAGAAATATCATTGTGCCATCCAATTTCACCATCGATGATAGGTTGGATATAGTCTTCAGAGATATTATAGGTGTGATCCCAACTTCTACCGACTTCATCCCTCATAGGTTCAATATACCGACATCCTTCCTGAGGGTCCATGGGAGAAATGACCTTGACATCCTAGTTCTCAAACATCATAACCCATTTTTTTTAATTGATAACCATCGTGATATCATTATCCCATCCAATACCTATTAGTGTGGGATAGGAACCTCCATCTTTAACCACTTCTATCACATCAAAATTAGCATACATTTATATACCTTCAACATCGACAACTAGGTTTGAGACGTGGCCAATGGGGTGGACTTTTACATGATTTTCTAGTCATAGATGCATGGGTGACCATCCCAATGTTGGATTCCCCATCAGCTTCCAAGTTTGCTTGGTTAGAATGTTTACATCTGATTTGAGATCTAGAATAGCCGAGTCAAATTCATAATCTCTGATCTGGATGTTCATCCTCATCTACTTGCTTGTCTTCCTCTTTTGTAAGGAGTTCACCGCAGAATCTTCCAATGTATTATCCCAGTGGTACAACAACTTCTCAATCTTGACAATGGCTTCGGGATCCCTTGCTAGTGACAGACAACTCTCAAAGAACTGATGCAAGGTACCATGTTGTCGCGATGGTCCTGCCTCTACAGATGGATCAAAAGCAGACCGCATTTTGATAATAGGTAACTTACCCATATTTCTCTCGATTGCATGCTTGGCCTTGAATAAGGTGTCTTTCTCCAACACAATATCAAATTCTACCTTTTTCTTTCTAGTGAACCAAAATTTCTGACGCGTTCCATCTTATCCAGTTGTCGCACCAATGCGAGTGACAATCCCAACGTTGACATCCGTCATTCGTGGTTCGGCTTGAATTGTTGCAACCGTCGATCCTTGATTCAGGTTTTGGGATTGATTCAATGGTGGGTTTGGATTCAGTAGAGAGTTCGTTAGTGGATTCTGAGCCTATGGCAGGATCTGATTCTACATCGTCGGCTAGTTCTGCACTTGGAACATTGGCTGGTTCTGAGTTTGCGCATTCTACAACTGAGGAATGTTTCCATCCTGCCACTTTGCAACCAGCTGAGGAAAATGTTCAACATTATGCTCACTAGCTACACAATATGTACACTACACATGAGGGAACTCCCTCTGGTAGTGCCTGAATACTCCAGAGGTATAACACTGGATTGATTCTCGACCTCTACCGAACCCTACTCCTTATCCCCTGAATCCTCCGTGGAGTCCTCCTCGGACTCTTCCTTGCTAAAACTGAGGCAGGGCCAACTATTGTTGTGGGGGGTTTGGTTACTGTTGGACATAGTGTGCAGCTTGAACATATTGTGGCTAAGGCTGAATGAGCGGTACCTGATTATACTGTGGTCGTGGCGCAAACTGTGGTTGCGCTACGAACTGCGGCTACGGTGCAAACTGTGGCTGTGACGTAAACTACTGCTGCAATTGCAATAGGATAAAATGCATCTAGGGCAGTGTTGTATATTACACCTGCACTACTAAATGTGCCATATGTGGCTACGCTTGCCTTTCCTGGGGGTCCTCACCTTTCACAAAGTATGAATCATATGTCCTTTCTTGGAGCAAGTCATAAGCTCGATATTTTTTTATCGCCATGTCCCATTGACCGACAAAAGGTACAGTATAGAATCTCTTCCTTGGTAACCATATTTTTCATGTAGTCACAATTCTCATGTCGATTCCCATAGACGTGACATATGCAGCACCATGGTACACCACCGTAGCTCAATGGGTTCGGGGCTCCTAAAAGAAAATAATTTTGGACCGTCGGACATGTATCCTTGGTGTTTCCATTCGCATGAAACTTGGTGCACCAAAGGTCATCATGATATTCCTTAGCCTTCTTGATATCTTACAGTTAGAGTGTCATATTGGCCAACTGTGCTTGAATCTAGTTCATCTCGACTGTGGTTTCTCCTACTAGCAATGCTTCTAATTTCATCATGATTTTCAAAGCCTTGCTCTGCGTCACAATCTTTTGCTGCATTAGAAGTTGTCTGATATGTGGGACAAGCATGATGATGAACCACTCCTTGTGCTGAACATCACTCATCTGGAAGTTGAATCGAGCCATCAACGTCTTAAACCATTGATCAAATTCCCAAATTGTTTCATTGGGTAACTGCTTGATTTCTTTCAACACGGTAATGTACTGATCCTCATACTTTGGCTTCTTAAATTCTTCAAATAACCCCTTACGGATCTCATCCAATGTTTTCGCTGTACCTCCCTGAGGAACTAGCATGAATCTCATGTACCAATCCAGTGCATGACCCCTGAGGGTGGTTTCCAGCTGGATTTTCTTGACATCATCATCCATAGTCTATTGGGTGGTCCAGGTCACCTTGCACATGAATCGGTATTGCTCTAGGTCATTAGTGCCAATATTGGTAGCTTCAATTCGTCACCTACCATTCTGGACCTTCTTCCTTCGACTAGTACTCTACTCCTAGACTATTGCTGACACGTCGGGAAATTCGATGTAGAATACGTGTTTCTTCCTAGTGGTGGAGTAGTGCACAGAGGTATTGCTCTAGGTCATTAGTGCCAATATTGGTAGCTTCAATTCGTCACCTACCATTCTGGACCTTCTTCCTTCGACTAGTACTCTACTCCTAGACTATTGCTGACACGTCGGGAAATTCGATGTAGAATACGTGTTTCTTCCTAGTGGTGGAGTAGTGCACAGAGGTGTGGACACGTTAATGCTGTGGTTCAAGCCTGCCATTATTCTAGCTGTAGTGTGGGATTGGTCTTCCTCTTCATCACTGAAATTTTTCTTTGTTCTGTGTGGTTGTTCTTCATGGCATCGTACTTCGATCGCAGCAAGACCTTCTCCTATCCTCTACCTCTTCTCTCGAAACCTTGCTCCTCCTCTTATACAACCACTTGTTTCCTCGGTGACCTTCACAATATCACCAGAACTCATGCCCATATACCCCTTACATTTCCATGCATATCCCCCCTTTTTTCATGGTGTCTATAGCCTCCGCATACCATAGTTCCACTACTCTTGGTCCATCTTCATAATACCTTTTTGAAAACAATTTGTTTAGTAGATAGCTGTAGTGATAGCAAAAATATACCTTGTGGTCCGTTAAAGAATTCCCTTTCTGATTCGCTAAATGAATTATTGGTATCAACTGCAAACTTGGTAATATAGCCCTCCAGGATACTATCCAACCACACCTCAACAGCCCATGATGCCTTATTGTCTTTTATTTGTAATTCCTAGATCATCTTTGGAGTCCAAGATCTCGTCTCTCCTCCTCGGAAGTTTTTTTTCTTAGAAGCGAACTTCGCCAGCCACTCATACAAGATGATAGGAAACTCACAAAAGAACCATTCATGAGGACTGTCATGAATATATCTGTCAATCCAATTTCCTATCGACAGCTTTGGATTTTGATTTTCTATTTTATCAAACTCTCTCAGTTTTAGACCAAACCATTCCTCGATCTTCGGTCGAGTCGGTTGCCAAAACATATCCTCCTTTCAATCACAACTTGGTCCCGGCAATGGAACCATCTGTTGGAAAAAACCCACCAACAAATCCTCACTGATAGGGGTTCTCACTCTATAGATTCCCAACCAACACGATCTCCCTGAGCATTGGCCCATACAGGTTTTACCCTGCCCAGCAACATCTGCAAAATGGATGAAGTATCACCCGAGATGTTTAGGGGGGAGCTGTTGGAACCAAGTTTCCTACAATAAGAAGTGAAGATATGGCATTTGTGGCTTTGAGAACATAACTATTAGATTAATCCAAGTCACTCGACAGAACTGAGACAGTTACCACAATTCATCTTCACAACTATGGATCTAACAGATCACATCATTCATTTATCGCAGTAGTATCATTCCTAAAACAACTTTAATAAGCTTCATCATCATTCATCAGAATTGTGATAGAATTGGGATAGATGACATCATTATTTCATTGCAGCAACATCAGTAAATCATAAACATATTCAATACACTTCTCATTGACATTGCAGCAAAGAAAAAAGGAAAACAGAAGACATCATTTAGGCAACAACCATCATGTCATATTAATACTGGGAAACAAATCCAAAACAGATAATTCTTCTCCACAATAGGAGACTGATTACATCCCAAAATCCAGTATCTGACACAGACAAATTGCATATTTTTCAAAATAGAAGACTCATCAATACCATAGATAGATTGCAATAGATTGGTCACTCTCAGATATTGACTTGGACTTGTATCGCGTTGATCATAATCATCTCACAATTGCAAAGCTAGCTCTATATATAGGTTTGTGCCTTTACATCAAAGGTCCATTTCTAACTAAATTCTAACCACTAATGACCTATGTCCACAAAACATTGTCAATTAATACATTAAATATTCAAAAGCGGTTATTCTTCCACCCATCACGCTGATCTGGCCTTGTGTTGTGTCGCGTGAGCTTGCACAGCTGTCGCGACGCTGTGCAACTCACTTACCCAAAACCCCTACCAACATGTATGACAAAATATTCGATTTCATCTGTTGGTAGGGGATTTGGGCTAAGTGAGTTGTGCAGGACCACGGAGAGTGCGCAAGCTCATGCGATACCATGCAAAGCAAAGATAATGTGATGGGAGGAAAACAAACCATTTTTGAATATTTTATGCATATTTTGTATCAGTTGACCACATTTTGTGGATATAGGTCATTAGTGGTTAAATCAATTAGGAGTTAGTTAGAATTGTACCATGAATGTAAAGGCACAAGCCTATATATAGAGGTAGAATGCAAATGAAAAAAAAGTTAGAGAAACTGAACGAATTGTGACAAGTTCTTATCTGTATGTGATCTTGTGGGTTGATCTTTTTCTTGTTGTAGAGAAAGACAGTTGTTGTTTTGGATTTGTTGCACGGAAAGTAATATGATACAACAGATGTTGAGCTGAATTATTATTGTCTTTTGTCTTTTCTTATTTTATGTGTTGTGATATCAATGAATAATGTCTGATGATTATGTCTATAAATGAAGAATGTGATACTGTTGCGATGAATAAATGGATGATGCAATATGTTGGATCTGCAATTAAAATGATAGATCTGTTATGAATAATGTGATGTCTATTGAATGCTCTCATTAGATATAATAGTTAACTGACAAATATATGTTGCCCTGAAATCATCCTCCTTACTGTGGAAATGCGGTTCTGACAGCTCTCCCTCAAAAATCTCGGGTGAGACTTCATCATCTCCGCGGGTGTTTCCAGGAAGGGTAAAACCTATCTAGGATGGTGCTCAGGGAGATCGCACAGGTTGAGTGTTGACAGAGTGGTAACCCCTGTCGACAGGGCTTTGTTAGGTGGTTTTTTCCAACAAATGCTTATGTTATCGATACCTCATTGAGACTAAGAGGAGGATATGTTGTGGCATCCATTGAAACTGAAGATTCAATATTCGTTCGACCTAAGACTGTGAGAGTTCACTGAAACCAAGAACCAGAACCAGAAGTTGACAACAAATGCATGGTTGGTGATATACATTCACGATGTTCCTCATGAATGGTTTTTCTCTGAGTTCCCCATAATACTCTATGAGTGGGTTGCGCGATTCACCTACAAGAAGCACAACTTCCAGGGAGGAGAGCCGACATCCTGGACCCCCGAGCTAATTCAAGAACTACAAGAAACTGACATCAAGGAATCGCAACTTGTTGAAGTTTGGTTGGATAGTATTCTAGAAGGATACATCACTGAGTTCATAGTCAATACCAACAAGTCCTACAGCGAAGCAGATCAATAATTCTTAAACAGACCTCGAGGTAGGTTCTTACTGTCTCTGCAATTTTCAATCAAGATGCTTGTTTGTGAAAAGGGCATAATAAATATGCACCTCAAGTAGTAAAACTCTAGTGGGAAGAGGCTGTGAAAACCATGATAGAAGGGGGGAAATGAATAGAAAGATAAGGAGTAGATGGGTGTAAGTTTTGATAAGACTATGAGGGTAGCTGAGGAAGAGAGTGGTTGTACAAGGGGAGGATCAAGGTTCCGAGTAGAGAAGAGGCAGAGGACAGGGGAAGGTCTTGTTGTAATCAGAACACAAGACTGTGAAGGACAACCACATGGGATAAAGTGGCCCTACAGTGATGAAGAGGATGAGTAGACCTAGGCTATGCCCACGGTAGAAGAAAGGTCAAACCTTGATAGCAACGTGTCCACACCTCTACGCACTACTCCCCCATCAGGAAAATATACGTAATCTACGTTGACATTTTCAACGTGCCAAGAAACATCCAGTAGTAAAGCAGCATCTGTAGGAAGAAGGTCTAGGATGGAGGGAGATGATATGAAGATACCTATGTTCTATGGAAATGGCACTGATGACCCAAATCAATATTGGTTCTTATGTGAAGCAGTCTGTACTGCTAGATAGACTACAGATTATGATGTAAAGAAAGGCCAATTAGCGACCACCCTTTGGGGTCGTGTGCTTTATTGGTATATGAGATTCATATAAGTTCTCCAAGGGACCACTGCAAAAAAATTAAATGAGATTCAGAAGGGAATGCTTGATGAATTCAAGAAACCAAAGTTTGAAGCACAGTACATTACAAAGATGAAGGAAATTAACCAATTCCCTAATGAGATAGTTTGGGACTTTAACCATAGGTTTAAGACGCTGATGGAACGGGTCATCTTTGATATGAGTGAAGTCCAACACAAAGAATGGTTCATTGCGGAATTGTTCCCTCATATCCGACATCCATTGATGCAGTAGAAGATCATGACATAGAGAGAGGCTCTAGAAATTGCAATGAAGCTAGAAGCTTCACCTGTCAAGGAAACTGTTGTTGGCATGAACCAAATCCAGGTGCAGCTAGGGAACCTAATGCTTCAATTGCGAGACATCAAGAAGGCAAAAGATGAACATGATGACTTGTGGTGCACTTGGTGTCATGTGGATGGACACACTAGAGATACTTCTCCTAATTTCCATAATTATCTACTCTCAGGAGCGTTGAACCCATTTATTTGTGGTGGTGTGCTGTGGTGTCGCATATGTCACATATATGGGAATCCACATGAAGGTTGTACCTACATGCAGAAAATGGTTACGAAGCCAACAAATTTATATTGCACCTTTTGTCTCTCAATTGGGCATGAGGATAAGGATTGTTGAGCTTATGATCAGCTTCAAGAGCGGACATATGATTCGTATTTTGTAAAAGGTGAAGATCCTCGCATGGTGCAGTAGCTGTAGCCACAGGTGATATAGCCTCCACCTCAAGTCCAATATACACCACCACCACAGATGCAGTTTATTCCATCGCAACCACAAATGCATATTGCACCATAGCCATAGTTTGCACGTGACCGCAGTGCACCCATATCATGATGGCTCTGCCATAGCCGCAGTATGTCCAAGCAGTGCACTATGTCCAGCAGCAGCCGAATCCCCTGTAGCAGCAAATGGCCCAACCCCAGTATCAGCAGCAAGAAGCTCAACCATAATATCAGCAACAAGGAGGATTCCATGAAGGATTCATGGGAAAGGGAGGTTTCGTCTGAGGAGGAGGACGAGATCGTGCATCAATCCAGTGTTACAACTATGGAACATTTGGCCACTATCAGAGGATTGTTTGCATCTAGAGTGTGTATATTGCACAGTAAGTGATCATACTCTTGAAATTTTTCCTCATCTAATTACGAAATGGTAGGCCAGAAATGTTCGTCTATTGCAGAATCAGAACCAGTTCTAGGCCCAGAATCATATACAGAACCAGCAACAAATACAAAATCAGGGTTAGCCCAAAATTCCAATACAGAATCAGAATATAAATCAGCCTATGAATGCATCAGTGAACCAAAATCCACCTCTAAATCAGCCCCCACCTCAGAACTAGAATCAAGGGTCGACGGTTGCAACAATTCTAGTAGAGCCACGAACAGAGGATGTTGATGTTGGGATTGTCACTCGAGGTGGCATGACAAATGGAGATGACAGACCAAGTGTACAATTTTGACTGGCTGGCAAGAAGAAATTACAGCTTGATATTGCGACTGAGATAGATACCTATTTTGAGGCTCGCGAGGTGCTTGGAAGAAATCCTGGTAAGACACCTATTTTTGGCATGCCTTCTGCTTTTGATTCTTCGTTAGAAGCTAGATCATCATAGCAGTATGGTACCTTACAATATTTCTTCAAGATTTTTTTATCCCTAGAAAGAGATCCCAATGCTCTAGTTGAGAACAAGAAATTGATGCACCATCTGGATAGGAAATTGTAGGACTCTATGGTGAATTCTTTACAGAAGAAAAATACGGGAAAGGAAATGAGAATGAACATGCATATTGGGGACTATGAAGCCGATTCGATTATTCTAGATCTTGGGTCAGATGTTAATATCCTGATGAAATAGCCATGGCAGAAGATGGGGGAGCCAAAACTTGGCTTGTCCCCAGTGCAGCTAAGATTGGCTAATTAGGCCAAAGTCCAACCAATCGATCGGGTGTCGAACTTGGTCGTGGATGTCAAAGGTATGAGGACTCGTCCTGATTTTGATGTAATTGAATTTGTTGATGGAGGAGGATCCTATTACATGCTGCTAGGGATTGGATGGGCCAATCATAGCATGGATGTGATCAATTTTAAGAAGCAGTTGATGACATTCGAGAACCAGGATATCCGAGTCATTGCCCCTATGGATCCTAATGAAGGAAGGAGATATATTGAACCAGTTAAAGATGAAGTTGTTCAAGGATGGGATCTTGCTTACAATATTTTTGAAGATTATATTCATCCTACTGCTAACGGATAACTGGGTTGGCATATCGCTAGCTCTACATCCTTTGATTCTAATGATGCACTGGAAAATTGGAAAAAGCAACTGCATGAAGTATCACTTAGAAAATGTGGGCTGATCACACAGTCGCTGTGCCATGTCACGATCGAGACTGTCAAGTTTTCAATATATGAAGGGCTACCAGAACTATCTGGGTTCCTCAAGGAGTTCAAAGTGAAGGTATATGAGCCTCAGCGCTTGTTCACATTAGAAGAAGCATTGAAGGCCACCCCATCACGCTGGTGGGCAGATCATAAGAAGATAATTCATGAGTGGGCACAGTGCCTATGGTTGATGACCATACGCTTTGGAGATATGGATATATATCACACCAGGAGATATGATTGATAGAATGACCTGTGTAGTCATCTGAGGTAATGCCAGAATATGTGGGCGTCACGACCTAAGGATGAATGGGTCCATGCTTTTATTCACACTCTGGATGAAATGCCAAGGTCATGGCTATATGTATCCGTGGAGCTGCGTTGAACAATAACCACCTGGGAGGAGTTGATGGGTTTCTTTGCGTAGACCTTTAGCTTCAAGGATTCCAATCCTAAGGTCCACAACGCACTTCAGATCATCCGCGATGTGGTCTTACAGGTGGTCCCGGTTGCATACCTAGTAGACCCGCATGCACAGTGCCATATGCAATCAATGATGGAATGCTATAATATATCTGGAGAACCTGAGGATAACGATGAGCTTTGGAATATTACTATTCCAGATTCATAAGGAAGAAGAAATGTTGCATCACCAGACATACCGACAAGCCCGATGATTCAGACACTGAATATCAAAAAAGTTAACGTTGGGATGGAGGAAAATCCAAAATTTGCAAATATTGGGGACTATTGGGATGAAGAAACTATGGCCAAAATCATGGATCTTCTACACGAATTTCAGGACCTATTCCCAAAAAAATTCTCAGATATGAAGGGGACACTTGGTGACTTAAGAGAAATGAGAATCCCATTGAAGCCGAATGCAAAACCAGTAAGGAAACGACCATATCACTTGAATCTATGATACAAATAAAGAGTCAAGGAAGAGCTCGATGGGATGTCGAATGCAAGAATCATCGATCCAATGGAAGAATTCGAGTGGATAATCCCTATGGTGGTCCAGGACAAGAAAACTAGCGAAGTGTGAATCTGTGTCGACCTAAGAAAGCTGAATGATGCTTGCATGCATGATCCCTTTCTGACACCATCACTGATGAGGTTCTTGAAGGAGTAGGCAGTCAAGAAATGTATTTTTTTACAGATGGATTTTCTGGGTATCACCAGATAATAATTGCGAAGTAAGACTGCCACAAAACCACATTTGTCACCGAATGGGGTTTTTTTCAATACACAGTGATTCCCTTTGCGTTAAATAATTCACCTACGATATTCTCTCGATTTGTTGTCACTGCATTCAAATATTTTATTCAAAAATTCCTGCAAGAATATATGGATGTTTGGACAGTCTACGGGCTAATTAAGGATCACTTGGAAAACCTACGCCTGATGCTAGAAAGGTGTCGACAGCATCAAATCGCATTAAATTCAAAGAAGTGAATATTTTTTGCACCTTTTAGGATATTATTGGGTCATATCGTTTATAAGCATGGGATTTTAGTCAATCTAGTGAAGATTGCACTCATTCTAAGCCTACCGCCACCTACAAATATGAATATGCTTAGAGCAACACTGGGTCGCACTAGGTACTATCGCAATTTCATCCATTGTTATGCTGCGATTACTGCCCCAATGAAGAAACTATTAAAGAAGGATGCTACATTCATATGGAGCTAGGAGTTTCAAAGCAACTTTGACACATTGAAGGTCAAAATGGCTTCAGCACCCATAATTGTGTTCCCCGATTGGAACAAGGAGTTCCATGTTCATGTAGATGCCTTGTCCATTTCTCTGGGAGTGGTACTCGCACAACCAGGAGAAGGAGATCTGGATCACCTAATTGCCTTCACTAATAGTAATTTATCCTTTACTGAGAAAAATTACATGACCACAGAAAGAGAGGGGTTGGTGATGGTATATGCGTTGTAGAATTTCAAGCATTATCTCTTGGGTGGTCATTTCAAAATGTTCACTAACCATTCGGCTCTGAAATATATGGTTTATAAGCCTGTGTTAGGGGGGAAGATATGTCGCTGGATACTTTTATTTCAGGATTTTGATTTCAAAATAATTGTGAAACTAGGACGCCTAAATGTTGGTCCTAATCATCTATCTCACATTGAAACAGGAGAGGATCCCACTAATATTGACGATGGCTTGCCAGATGCACAACTGTTTCAAGGTTATATCCCAGATGACCATTATGCATCGATAATTTAGTTTTTGGCAACCGGAGTTGTGCCAGAGGATATGTCGATAAGCCAAAAGAAGAAAATGGTAGTGAAGGTTTCGGATTTCTAGCTGATCGCTGGGAACTTATACAAACTTGGACCCTATGAGATCCTGCAACGATGTGTTCTATTTCATGAACAAGGGAAAATTCTAGCAAAAGCACATGCAGGAGTTGTGGGTGGACATTATGGAGTACGGGCTACTGTGCGTAAGGTACTGTGCATCAAGATATGGTGGCCTATTTTGCATAATGATGCTGCAGATTATGTGTGGATCTGTGATGTCTGTCAACACGTTGAGAAACCATCGCAGCGAGATGAGATGTCACTTGTACCGCAGATAACTTTACAACCTTTTGATAAATGGACTGTGAACTTTGTGGGTCCCATCAACCCACCGAGGAAGCGCACTAGTGCGTGGTACATCATCATAGCAACGGACTATCTGACAAGATGGGTGGAGGCTATGCTAGTTGTGGATTGCACCACTATGATAGCAGCAAAGTTCATATTTGAAAACATTGTAACCTGATTTGGATGCCCTAGGATACTAATGAGCGACCAGGGAAGTCACTTTATCAACCGCACTGTAAGAGCACTGATGAAATAATTGTAGGTGCAGCATAAGAAGAGTACCCCATATCATCCAAAGGAAAATGGAACCATAGAAGCCTTTAACAAAGTATTGGAAACTGCACTGAAAAAAGGTATGTAACGCTAATCATGATGACTAGGATTTAAATATTCCTGCAGTACCGTGGGCATATCGTACCACTTGCAAGAGAATAACAGGGTAGACACCGTTCAAATTGGTATATGGGCAAGAGGAAATCATCTCTATGGAATACATTTTCCCTATTCTGCGCATTGTAGTAGCAACCACCATGGCCAATGAAGCAGCACGTGAGGAGAGAGCAATATAGCTAGTCCAACTGGAAGAGGACCGCTTCATCGCAGGCTTCCACCAGCATGTCAATAAGGATCAACAGAAGGCGTGGCATGATCACCACATCAAAAAAAAATAATTTTCCCAAGGATATTTGGTGCTTTTATATGACAGCAAGTTCATGAAGCATCCAGGTAAGTTACAAATGCACTAGTTAGGTCCATATCTCATTCATTCAATTACTTATAGGGATGCAGTTCAATTGCAGCAGCTAGATGGAGTAGTGATGCCAAAGCTTGTGAATGGTAGCCACTTGAAGCCCTATAAGACAGGGGTGGAGGTGCACACTACCTGAAGCACTACGCAATAAAAAATAAAAATAAAAGAAAGAAATATTTTTTGTATAGAGGACAAAAGGGTGCACCAGGAGGAAGTGGTGGCGCAAGTGTAGGAGTTATTAGTGCTGTTAGATAAGAGGGACCGCGATAGCCATAGGGTTGTGATTCGTTCAAATCAGAAATAAATGTAGACAGTTAAGAGTAGTTATCCAACAACACTCATTGAAGCAACGTGCATTTATGGTCAATTCGACCGTTAGCATGCCAGGATTGTCAATGGATTCGGGTCATTAATGTAGGATTTGGTCATGATGGATACAATGGATTTGGAAATGATGTAGCTAGATTAGTTATTTTCCATAAAAACAGTGAGGGACATGGGAGGAAATTTTTCATTGTGTTCAATCGAGTTGAGCGAAATGCAAAGCCGAGCTGAGTGAGTTGGAAGAATTGTGAGTGGCAGCTAGGGTGTGTGATTGGGGCAAGTTACCTTGCTTAGTGAGGTTTGTTAGTGTGGCATGTTGAGCAACCCTGACACTGTAGATATTTCAAGTGAGTAGGAATCAGTCATTCATCCAACTGCCATAGAATAATAAATCATGATTATGTTGGTCGAATCATCTTCGATCCCCCATGGTAAGCGGAAGGCTCAGAATCCAGGATCAACACCACCGTAGAAGAGGCAGACATGCACTTCCATTAGAGTGCAAGGGGAGGGAACGAAGCAGACAAGTCCATCTAGTTTAGGAGCTATGGAGGTTGTGGCACTTAGGGGTGTGTCCATCAACGATATCCTCAGATATGTCACTCCCACACGACCTGGTGCAAAGCCCCAGCAGTTACAGTAGACCTGGTTGCAGAGATCACGGGGTTGTCAAAGGATAGGGAGGGCCCCGCCCAATATCTCAGAGGAAGAGAGAAGGACAAGAAGCTTGCTCAGCAACTAAATGAGAGATATGGATTGCAATGGGATGGTCATGCATATCGCATCGGTAGCATCAACGAGCGAGCAGTACTTATTGGAGCATGTATCTTAGCTAGAAAAATTATCTTAAAGAATCGCTCGGTTCAATACAATTCGGGAGTGATTGCTTGTGCGCAGCAATGTGCTGAGACAGTCCAAATGAATTGGTCCCTCCTCTTGTTGAATCAACTGACGGGATATGCGGTCACAGCTCAAACCGGGGAGCGACCTTTCTCTTATAGTTTCCTGCTGATCCTAATTGCTTCGGTGGCTTGGATGGAGCCAAAAGACTACCAGCCTATGTCTATCAAAGCGGTCAAGGTGTGCAAAGGCACACGATATCAGAATTTATGGTGGGTAGAGGAGCCCAATCATAAAAATTCCACACTTATTAGAGGCAGTGGCAGTAAAGTATTAGAGGATCATGCAGTTCACCTTTGGGCCCCATTCAATTCATATCGAGGCACGACACGACCCTGATAGGAAATGGATTCCAATGGCCTATAAATTAACTGATGATGAAGTGGAAGCAATGGTTTAGACTAGCTTGTTGAATGGCAAAAACTAGTTACTGCCAAAGAAATATCGACGGGACCTCCCACCAATGCCCCTGCAGAGCCTGAGCGAGAAGACCAGAGTATTCATGACTCGGATGGAGAATCATCGACCGACATCGATCCAGAATCCTAGTGCATCCTGGAGGAGGGCAGAACCAAATGGCACATGGAGTTCAACATGGGAAGTAGCACCATAGTAGCATTGGAATTCCAATTGCAGTGACTCATTAAGGCTGTCATAGATTTATCTGACATAGTTTCACAAGCAATGCGCCAGTCCAGCCAGGAAGGATTTGCCACGGTAAGAGATAAGTTAGATTTTATTTATGATGTTGTTGTGAAGACCTTACCAGAGAGTGTCACTATGCAAGAACTCATATCGATTAGCACTGAGTCACAAGCCAGGAACATTCAAGTTCCCCTGATTGCAATTAATGTAGGAAGTGAGGATTTGAAATCCTCCTTACAGTAGTTGTAGGGTGTTGTAGTAGATATCAACAAGCTCTATACCCATACCATCGTACACATACGATGGGTCACCAACTATGAGTTAGCCTATAAGTAGAAAGAGCTCAGTGATGGGTACGTGTAGTCACATCAGGAAGCTACCAAGTTGAAGACAAAGGTTTCAGAATTGCAGCTGCAAAAGCGCACGAGGTCGTAGCATTGCAGACGGCGCAGGATGAGCTGAAGAGAAAAACCACTGAAGATATTGTTGACCTGAAGAAGCAGACCAACCGCCTGATTGTCGAGAATGTGCAGCTTATTGCGATTAGAGGCGAGGTAGAAGAGGTTGTTGATGAGGCATGTCAACACATATATGAAAGCACAATAGAACTTGATGCAGTCACCAAATCCAAGAAATTGGGAGAGGTCATCATCCAGCTCCAGTTTTCCAACAGTCTACTCAATGCTATGGTCTACCCAAACAAACCACCAGAGAAGGTTGTGGAGCGAAAGAATTCCATCGAAGCGATCACGTACCAATTTGAAGTGATGGAACAGGAAGCGAAGAAGATCTTAGAGGCCACAACACAATTTTGGGGCAGTGTCGTCCAAGATGAGTAACTAGACCAATTGACCAAGAAAGCACAGGAAGCCGACAAACAGCTCAAAACATTGAAGATGGCATTGAGAAAAAATCCACCCATGATTCATCTTACACAATCCACTGAGCTGAGAGAACTACAGCAAAGAGCTGCAAAGGAACAAGAATGGAAACGTAAGTGTAGCGCCCAGCTAGATGAGTTCCAAGAGATTGGAGCACATTTTTCTATCAAAGCATCCATTGCACTGCAAGTTGTGCAAGATGGAAAAAATATGGTGAATACCAAGTTGGTGTAGCACCCCGTGAAGTAGGACCTACTTCGTTGTCAGGATGAAGCTAAAAAATTTCAAGCACAGGTTGAGGAGATCTCGTAGCAGTACGAGGATCTCAAGATGAAGACGACGGAGTACACCCTGTCCATCTGATGTAGCTTTAAGATGAGCCACAAAACTGTGTTTGGGGCCTATTGGAATGATTTTTGGGCTAAGTGAGTTACACAATACCACAGAGGATACACAAGCTCACATGACATCGCGCAAGGAAAAGATAGCGCAATGGGCAAAAGACAAACTGTTTTTGAATATTTTATGCATATTTTGTATCGGTTTACCACATTTTGTGGATATAGGTCATTAGTGGTTAAATCAGTTAGGAGTTAGTTAGAAGTGGACCATGAATGTAAAGGTGCAAGAATATATATAGAGGTAGAATTGCAAATGAAAAACACATCAAAGAAGCTGAATGAATTATGAAAAGTTGTTATCTATATGTGATCTTATGGGTTGATCTTTTTCTTGCTGTAGAGAAAGACAGCTGTTGTTTTGGATTTGTTGCCAAGAAAGTAATATGATACGACAAATGTTGAGCTTAATTACTATTTTCTTTTGTCTTTTCATGTTTTATGTGTTGTGATATCAAAGAAGAATGTCTGATGATTATGTTTATAAATGAAGAATGTGATACTATTGTGATGAATAAATGGATGATGCAATCTGTTGGATCTGTAATTGAAATGATAGATCTGTTATGAATAATGTGATGTCTGATGAATGGTCTCGTTTATCTGATAGTTAACCGATGAACGGATGCTTCCCTAAAATCCTCCTCCTTACTGCAGAAACATGGTTTTGATAGTTGTCCCTCAAACATCTCGAGTGAGACTTCATCCACTCTGTGGGTGTTGTCGGGCGGGTAAAACCTGTCTGGGGTGATGCTTAGGGAGATCGCACAGGTTGAGTCTCGAAAGAGTGGGAACCCCTATCAATAGGGCTTTGTTGGGTGGTCTGTGCCAACATCATCAAAGGGATTCAGATGTGCAGCAACAATGTTGCAATGAACCATTCCTTGTGTTGCATGTATGACATATGAAAGCTTACTTTGACCATCAATGTTTTAAATCTTTAGTCAAAATCCCAAACCCGCTATGTAGGTAACTACTTGATTTATTTAATTTATGTGATGCACTACGAATCAGATTTCAGATTTTTAAACTCATTTATTAATCCCACTCTAATTTAGTCGAGTGTTTTTGGAACAACTCCCGCTGGAACTATAGAAAAATTCATGTACCAGTCTAGCGCACAACCTCTCAGGGTTCTGAGCATATGTGCTTGCTTTATCACTTCATCTTGGACCTATCACACAGTCAACACAAATTCACATAGAAACCAGTGTTTTTTTGGGTCTTCTAGCCTGTCACACCCCCGGTTTTGACCCCGTTTGCATGATGTATAAAATGTAATTAATCATGGTGAGGAGCTCAAGGAAAAAGCCCCACCATCGATTTGGTCATGTATGTTTCAGCAATAGGGGTAGTTGCCGATGGTCTATCGTGCTATGTGGCACATTATAACTTGACATCATGTAAATACACACATCAAATAAAATAAACCACAACCAGCTACGGTAGTGCAACGTTGAATGAAAAGGTCATGGTTCCAAAGGATAAGGGGTGGGGGATGTCAAACCTTGGTTTATGGGGGAAAAACCCATGTGTTACTACCTTGTGTGTTTGCCACCTTTCTTGTCTTATCCAACCTCTTTATTGCTTGTTTTGTTAGTTGGCGAGTTATTGCTGAATGGCTGCTGGTGGTTGAGGCAGTTATTGTCTTTGGGAGTGGGGTGGCAGGACTATCAGTCCCTTGCCCATGCGCCCACTCCACCCACAACTGCATTCACTCTTCTTCCCCACGTTTTTCCAAAAACTTCACGATTATGGTCTGTTCGTCCTCCCGATTGCCTGTAATCCTCATGCAGGATTTGGTCTGTTTATGTCTCACGCAGAGACGGATTCAGCTTCCTCCTGTGCACCGTTGTTCTCTTCATCCGCGTGCTTATACCATTGTCCATTTCGCCTCACGTAGAGAGACATGCTGTTCACCCTCGCGTAGGCTAGGATTCTTGTTCTGTGCTCCTCACGCACCAGCTGCAGATCTTTTCTGATTGTGCATGCAGCGAGCAGGTGAAACGGCCTCCAGGGCATGATTTCTGTTGGTATGTGAATGACCGTGGCTTTAATCCATGATTTCTGCCTTGCTTTTGGTTTAACCCGTGATTCGGGCTTGCTGTTTGTGTAACCCACGTTTTTAGTTGTTGTTGCTCTTCCACGACTGTTGGATGCTGTTGAGAGTCCAATCTCTGTTTCCATTTCGGACTGTGCATGTGTGTCATCTTCCCACATTTTATTGGCTGTGGTGTCCAACTGTGTTTTCGGGCCGCTATGGATTCTTAGTGAGCCGTTTTCCGTCATCAACAATGTCTTTGTTTGGGACTATGTAAGTTGCCCAGCCATTACCTTGAGGGATGGTGTGTGCTGTGGGTTTTTTATTTCCAATCTATCGGTTGAGTTTCCCCTGTTTTGGACTGTGGATTGCTGCTATCATTCATTGTGTGTTTGTGGCTACTGAAGGACCCTTGTTCGGGTTGCAGCTGAGTTGTTTTGGCCACGTTAGGGCCAAGAACAACTCTGGATTTCCTTGTGGGCTTGAGCTGTGTCTCACTTTTTGTTTGGGACTGTCACCGGTTGTCTTTGCTTCTTCACGGGGCTGTGAAGGAATCGTTTTGCTGCTGGTATGTAGTGGTTTTCCTTTGGACTGTGCTGGCTTGGCTGATCTTTTGATGGCCTGGTAAACCCAGTTGGTGTTGGTTTGCTGATTGTGTCCCTTGGCTATGTGTAAGCCTGCATTGACCCTTATCCTTGGAGGAATCATGCCCAGCTCAGGGGTGGCAGCGTTGCTGAGAGATTGATGAGCACGCTGGCCTATGGTTGGGTGGAATGTTGCAGCGACATAGCTAGTTGCGGGGTGAATTCTTCATCAAAAGATAAGTACATCTGATTATCCCATATCTGCAATTATATTGATGTTTAATGAATTATGATGAACATGATGAATGCTAGTTTATGAATATGTTTACTTCCACTGAATGATTGAGGAATTCTGCATCTTGTATGATGTTTTATACATCCTGTTATGCATGTTGTTTAAGCTTTTAATATCAGCATTTTTCACTGTTTATGTTCATGGGGCTGTTTGCCCGATTGCATTGGTGTTCGTCACGTCCTCTTCACTGGTCCGAGGGATGGGGATGTGACAGAATGGTATCAGAGAAAAGGTTGCAACAGTGGGCCTCTATGAGCAATGAAGGGTGCAGTGATAGAAGGTAGAATTACCTTCTATGTCCAGCAGAACAGCAGCAAACGACAGTCAGAGGGAAAAAATTTGGAAAATTTCTAAGTGTCCGGTGTCCGTCGGAAGAAAATAGTGGATCGACGTCCGCCATTGCAGATGAGGAAGAAACTAAGCATCCGACGGGAAAGTGGTTCGACCGCCGACATGTGTTATATTTGGCGGAAAGGAGAAAGACAAAATTTTGAAAAATTTGTCTAAGTGCTCCCCAATCGAAACAATTGGCGAAGTGAACTTCCGTCATTGCGGAAGAGTTGGTGAAGTTAACTTCCGTCATTGCGGAAGAGTTAATGAAGTGGACTTCCGCCGTTGCGGATGGCAAAGCAACTACGCACCCGACGAAAAATTCCTCCGATCGTCGACACCGTCGAGGAGGTTAAGGGCTCGAAATCATTGACTGTCGGAGGAAGAAAGTGCTCGTGCGCCCGCCGTTGCGGAAGCTAAAAGCACTAAGTCTTCCGACAAGAAAGACAGCCGACACCACAGAAAATTTGAAATTGTTTTAAGTAGATAGCCGCCGATCGGAAGAAGTTAGTGTTTGGTGTGCCACCGTTGCGGAAGCCAAAGTTACTAATCTTCCGATGTGAAAAGGCTGCCGACGCCGTGAAAGAAAGTTAAAAAATATTTTCTAAGTAACGATTGGCCGTCGGAAGAGAAAGTGTTTCGTGAGCCGCCGTTGCGGAAGTGAAAGCATTAAGGCTTCCGATCCAAAAGACCGCCGACGCCCGAAGCTAATAAAATTTCCTTAAGGAAGGAGCGGCCAATCGGAAGGGAAAGTGTTTCACGAGCCGTCGTTACGGAAGCGAAATACTTAAGTCTTCCGATCAGAAAGACCGCCGATGCCGCTCGGAAGAGAAAGCGTTTCGTGAGCCGTCGTTGCGGAAGAAATAGTGGTTCCCAGAGCCGCTGTTACGGAGCAAATAGTGGTTTCGACCACCGATTCTGCGGAATGATTAGTTGAATTGGGAGCCGATTCTGCGGGATATTTAGATGAAATGAGACCCGATTCTGTACGGGGAAATTTGGGTTTTCCGTGGAATTTATTTCTAGCAGATTTTGACTGTTTATCAGTGGAATTTTGAGTTGTTTTTCAGTGTAATTTCAGGGCTGAAAAGGAGAAAAGTAGCAGCAATTTTATGCTCCATATTGCACTAAAATTAAATATTTCCAAAAACAAAAAAAAATGAGGGTGCTTCCCTCGACCCAAGGGGGCAAGCCCCCTTGACCCCCGTCGTCCTCTGAGACAGTCATTCTTATGAAAGGAAAATTCTATGTATTGGGAAAATTAGTCAAACCTAGAATTCATAAAATATGAATGGTGCATCAGAAATGAGGTGGCTGAAGCTAGCATTCTGGACCAAAATACAGTTGTGTGTTTTGCCTGAGATTTGGTGAAAAGTCTTCACTCTTAGAAGTGGTGTGGTTTTTACACCCGAGATCGGAATGAAGCATGTGGATAGGCGTTGCAAAGCTTATCCGGTAGGGAACAAGGATAAGTGGCTAGAATCTGAGCATGGAGCAACAAAGTGATAATGATGACCGCTGCTATCAAATGGACAAATCTGGACAGTTGCATGCCCAGGGGCAGCAAGGACTATGAAGTCAACCAGCTGCTGTGTGAAAAAGGAGTTCCATGCCAGGATGAAAGACTTGAAAAGGGAATTTTTCCTTAAAACCCTGTCCTATTGAATGTGTTACATTTCCCAAGTTTATGCTTGAGATGCATGAGGATATGTATTGCATGCATAGGATATTGCATGTTGGTAAGAATATTGGAAATCATATATTTATAATGAACCACTAATGATAATCATTGATTTGATGTTGGCATTAGTGGGAAAACCAACGATGACATGGACCCGGATGAATATGTTGCTGAAGCTGATGAATGTGACTAGCAACCCTCTGGAGAAAGGGATAAAGAAACAAGTCCATAGCAAAAGTTGGTGAGCAAAATTATGCAATCTCCTACAAGGACCAACCATGATTGGTCATGTTAAGGGTGTAAGTACGACCCATCCAGGTAAGAGTTTGCATATGACAATTCCATGGATGGGTAAAGGTGAGATACCTCATACCATGAGAATCTTGGAATGTAGAAAGGTGTCATTCCTATATATGTTGATGACATTGATTATAGTAATGCATCCTATATGAAGTGGACATGGTTAGGCCATGCATGGTATGTTGAATGCATCGAGAGGAATGCATGTGATATTATGAATGACTAATGCCTGAAATGATGAATTTATGACAATTCAGGAGCCATTTCAAAGGTTGTTATGAATGCAGGATAGTCATGATCAATTGACTGCCAGAAATGCTCTATGGAAGAGCAGGGTGGTATGAATGATACGCTTGTGAAGTAAGGAGTATCTAAACCTTTCATCTAATTGCATGAATGTTGTGACTATACCTTCCAATGTTAGTATGATAATTATTGCATGAATTAAAAGAGTTTTGGCATATATTGATGTGACTAACAGCTAGAAGTATTTGAATTTTATAAATTCTGAAAATGCTTCAGTGATGGTTGTAGCAATGAAAAGGTTATATGCATCCAAACTTACCAAGTGTTTGGTTGATTGAAGCTCATGTTTCAGGTAGATTATTTCAGGCATGGCAATGAGAGGTAAGACCCTAACCAATGCCAGAATCTACCATGTGAAAGAGCTTATCAAATTTAAATTGTGAATTTCAAATTTAAGGAATTGCTGACAACTACTAGTCACTATTGGCTTACATAAGCTTGTGTTTGGATGTTGAAGCTTATGTTTCAGGTAGATTATTTCGAGCATGGCAGTGTGAGGTAAGACCCTGACCAATGCCAGAATCTACCATATGATATGCGTAATAGGTTGTTAAAAATTCGAATTGTGAATTTTGAATTTAAGAAATTGCTAACAACCACTAGCCACTATTGGCTTGCATAAGATTGTGTTTGGTTGATTGAAGCTCAGGTTTCAGGTAGATTATTTCGAGCGTGGCAGTGAGAGGTAAGACCCTGACCAATGCCAGAATCTACCATGTAAAAGATCAAACTTTATGAGAAGAGTCTCATGGTTTTGAAAATAGTTGGTTGCTAAATTTGAATTGTGGATTTCGGATTTAAGAAAGTACTGACGACTACTAATCATTGTTGGCTTGTATAAGATTGTGTCAGGAGGGACGCATGGTAAGTGGGTAGTCATGTTATGATAGTAAGCATAAAATTATAATGGTCATAGTAGTGCTGCTTACAAGATACCCACAATTGAGCAATTCAATTTCTGTTGTAGACAGAATTGCAAATTCTTATTGAATTTAATTACTAATGTCATTGCTTGGTTATGGAACAATCAATTTGGATTGTATTATCAGGTAATGATTGACTGTTTGGCTATTTGATGAATGTGTCAGGGGTACACACTATAGGAAGACCATGTGTGATGGCTTGCAGAAGCCAAACTTTATGGGAAGGTTTTCCCTTGGAAATGGGTTTCGGGTGAAACACCATTGGACATTCTGGAAATGTCTCATCTGCACTTCATGTTTGGTAATAACATGAGTGAGATGGTATGGGTTATGTCGGTAAGACATGTGTGAATGGGAAATGTAAAAAGGATTTGGGATGGAAAACTGAGGGACTGTTAAGGAGCCTCCATTCCTCCTTAACAAAGGCATACTGTGACGGCAAATGGATAAGTGTTCTGTGACCCTTGCTAAGAATATGCATGTTTAATTGTTAAATTCCATATGCAGAACACGTTTGATTTTATTTCCATGATTACCGATCATTTGAGTATGAATAGGGCCTACATGGCACACACCGGAGAAGAGTGCACACTTTTTCGATGTTGAGTCATGAGAGGGTTGTCGATATTGATTACACTCTAGAGATTGGACTCACTCCTGGTATCTCAATACTTGATAGTGAATGATGGGAAATGTGATTACAGTTTTGAGCAATAACGCTAATGAGTTTGCTTGTATTGCTTGTGTTGCTTGTGTTGACAGGCTAAAGGTAAAATGGTAAATGGTTGTTGTGAGGGGTTGCAGAGTAAGGGTTATTGTTGATATAAGTGTATTGGTGGTATAAGTGTATGTGTTATTGTTGGTATAAGTGTATGTTGGGCTGTTATACGCCTACGGATCCATAGTAGATCCTAAACCTGGAAATGGTCATGATAAAAGTTCCAAGCCCAGTTGACATGATTATGTACTGGCTGGACATTAATTATTTGATGTTGTGGGGTATCTGGTGTGCTGACCTAACATCTAAGTCCATAGGTGATCCCAAGGCTTGCAAGGCGAAGCAGGATCCTGTGGACGAATGAGGAAACACACAATACAGATAAGTATTGGATTATTTTGCTTATTAATATGCACGTGTATCGCTGGAAGCGAGGACTATGAGAGCATCCTAGAGGTGCATGTGGACATGTGACTGTCCTGGCAGCTCGGAATGAGCGGTGAGAAAAGTGATACCTGGTGGTACACATTGATCATGGCAGCAGATCAAAAGTTGTTGGACTTAGCTGGAAGTCTCCTTCAAGTGATTTCCAAGACCCAAGAGAATCTTGGGGAGATGCTCAAGATACAGAAGAGGCAAAGTGAAATGAACCACTAGATTTTGCAAGATTCTATTGGTTTGCAAAGGGAGGTGAAAAGCCTTCTGGGAGAAATCGGCAAAGGAAAGGGAGGTGGATCAGCAATGGGACAATTGTCCAAGCGACCCGATAAGAAACGGTTCAGGCATGAAGACTCAAAGGAAATTGAGCAGGTAAAGATGAAGCAGCCAGTGAGATGCTGGAGATGCGGAGGACATCATTTACACCGGGACTGCCCAATGAGGGAACATGATGAAGGCAATAGCCGCAAAGTTCCTAGTCTTCAGGATCAGCTGGAAGCTGAGAACCAGCAGGAGAAGTCCATGGAAGCCGAGTAGCTTGGTATTGAACATTCAAAGTAAATGATTAGACGTGGGACAGATCTGCAATTTTGAAATTTTGATGTGCAATTGTATATGTATTGTATACATGTAATGGAACACCGAGGACGGTGTTATTCCAAGGGGGAGGGGAATGTCACACCCCTGGTTTTTACCCCATTTGCATGATGTATAAAATGTAATTAATCATGGTGAGGAGCTCAAGGAAAAATCCCCACCATCGATTTGGTCGTGTATGTTTCGGCAATAGGGGTAGTCGTCGATGGTCTATCATGCTATGTGGCACATTATAACTTGACATCATGTAAATACGCACATCAAATAAAATAAACCACAACCAGCTACGGAAGTGAAATGTTGAATGAAAAGGGCATGGTTCCAAAAGATAAGGGGTGGGGGATGTCAAACCTTGGTTTATGGGGGAAAATCCCATCTGTTACTACCTTGTGTGTTTTCCACATTTCTTGTCTTATCCAACCTCTTTATTGCTTGTTTTGTTAGTTGGGTATTTATTGTTGAATGGTTGTTGGTGGTTGAGGCAGTTATTGTCTTTGGGAGTGGGGTGGCAGGACTGTCAGTCCCTTTCCCATGCGCCCACTCCACCCACGACTGCATTCACTCTTCTTCCCCATGTTTTTCCAAAAACTTCACGATTATGGTATGTTCGTCCTCTCGATTGCCTGTAATCCTCATGCAGGATTTGGTCTGTTTATGTCTCATGCAGAGATGGATTCGGCTTCCTCTTGTGCACCGTTGTTCTGTTCATCCGTGTGATTAGACCATTGTCAATTTCACCTCACGCAGAGAGACATGCTGTTCACCCTCGCGCAGGCTGGGATTCTTTTTCTGTGCTCCTCACACACCAGTCGCGGATCTTTTCTGATTGTGCACGCAGAGAGCAGGTGAAACGACCTCCAGGGCACGATTTTTGCTGGTATGTGAATGACCATGGCTTTAATCCACGATTTCTGCCTTGCTGTTGGTTTAACCCGTAATTCGGGCTTGCTGTTTGTGTAACCCATGTTTTGGGTTGTTGTTGCTCTTCCACGACTGTTGGATGTTGTTGAGAGTCCGATCTCTGTTTCCATTTCAGACTGTGCATGTGTTTCATCTTCCCACGTTTTGTTGGCTGTGGTGTCCAACTGTGTTTTGGGGCCGCTATGGATTCTTAGTGAGCCGTTGTTCGTCATCAACAATGTCTTTGTTTGGGACTATGTAATTTGCCCAGCCATTACCTTGAGCGATGGTGTGTGCTGTGGGCTGTTGATTTCCAATCTGTCAGTTGAGTTTCCCATGTTTTGGACTGTGGATTGCTGCTATAATTCATTGTGTGTTTGTGGCTGCTGAAGGACCCTAGTTCGGGTTTTAGCTGAGTTGTTTCTGCCACCTTATGGCCAAGAACAACTCTGTATTGCCTTGTGGGCTTGAGTTGTGTCTCACTTTTTGTTTGGGACTATCACCGGTTGTCTTTGATTCTTCACAGGGTTGTGAAGGAATCATTTTGCTGCTGGTATGCATTGGTTGTCCTTTGGACTGTGCTAGCTTGGCCGTTCTGTTGATGGCCTGGTAAACCCAATGGTGTTGGTTTGTTGATTGTGTCCCTTGGCTATGTGTAAGCCTGCATTGACCCTTATCCTTGGAGGAATCATGCCCAACTCGGGGGTTGTAGCGTTTCTAAGAGATTGATGAGCACGTTGGCCTATGGTTGGGTGGAACGTTGCAGCGACGTAGCTGGTTGCGGGGTGAATTCTTCATCAAAAGATAAGTACATCTGATTATCCCATCTCTGTAATTATATTGATGTTTAATGAATTATGATGAACATGCTGAATGCGGGTTTATGAATATGTTTACTTCCACTGAATGATTGAGGAATTATGCATCTTGTATGATGTTTTATGCATCCTATTATGCATGCTGTTTAAGCTTTTAATATCAGCATTTTTCACTGTTTATGTTCATGGGGTTGTTTGCCCGGTTGCATTGGTGTTCGTTGCGTCCTCTTCGCCGATCCGAGGGATGGGGACGTGACATAGCCCATTGCCATTAAATATAGGTAACTTAATATCATTTCCAGCCATTATATTCGCTCATGTTATTCTCGGACAAAAATTTTGATTAGTCGGACTCCCTTGTCCTCTATTTACAATGTTAGTATTACTTGTATTTACAAAACCACGGGGAGACGAATTTGTATATCTTACCTCCATTGATGTGCATGTGGTTATATGGGTATTGTACTTGTGCCCTGGATATGTCTTCCTCTCTATCGAATATCAGTTGGTAATATTCTTGTTTGTCCCAAGAACCTTTGTCAATATGTGACACTAGCTCGTATTCTTCTCCTCTTGTCGTACTGCAACTTCCTCTCCTTGTCATGTTTTTTCTTCTCTTTCTCAACCGAAATATTCTTCTAATCCTTAAAATTCCACCTTCTAGTTCATTACCAATATCACCAAGGAACATCTCAGGTTAGTTTGTTCCATTTTTCATGCACTTCTATTGTGACATATCCCAACCTTCTTGTGCAAAGCCCTTCTAACTATCAAACTCCATTCTGAGGATTCCTTTTCTGCATACAAACATATTTATCCAAGTTTTCAAGGATGTCAAGTATCTTCCTCATGGTCCTTGGAAAAAAATTATTTTACCTCACTATATGAGGTTATTCTGTCCACAACAAATATAGTAATGTATCCCCCAAGAATATTGTCTACCCAAAAATCGACATCCCTTGAGAAAGGGTTGCTAGTACTTTTCAGATGCTAAATTAATTGAGGATTCCACTCTATCGATTCTCCTCCTTGGAAATTCTTTCTTTGGGTTTCTAACTTTGATAACCATTCATATAACACAATAGGGAATTCAAAAAATAAAATATTGTGAATATCCGTATAAAGGTGTCGCTCCAACAACCTAGTCGGATTTAACCGTGATCCTTTACTTTCTCTTTGTGCAAACTTTAATGCTTTAAAATCCACTCAGTATTGGATTTCCATCTTTGTTAGATGTGAAAACATGTCCCTCACCAAAATGATTCACACTCTCAACAACATAACCATTTGTTGGTGTTTTCTCCCTCTTTGACCCAGGTTCAGACCTTTAGTCATGCACAAAAAAGCCCAATATATCTGCCTAATAGAGAAAGTCTCAGTCAAAATCACATGTGACGCAGATGTAGTATCACCAAGGATATCTCTTATAGGTAACTGTCAAAACCAGGTTTCTGTATTTGAGTGGGGGTTCCTTCTCTTTTTACACCTTACCAACTCACTCAACCGAAGCCAGTGGGTGTATTGCTCAATCGTATTATACATGGATAAGACACTACTTAACCTATCTGTCACAGTGATTATAACATAAATGTATGCTTAAAACATAGGTTATATATAAATAGTGTGACTCATGCATCAAAAAACTCATTCATAATTAAATACATAAACACTTAATCACAATATACATTTCTGCGACTTAAGCATATTCATCATATACGTTCATATGCATTCACATAAATTCGCATACATTCATGCGACATAAACACATTTGTCATTTATTCAATGACATAGTATTTAACATGGAAACCCATCCAAGAAAAAACACAAAGGCACTCTTCATATGGCATGAGAAATATATGGCACCTTTGGTCTGTGCACTTAGCTGCAAACTCTGTTCTAGATCTTCTTCTCTTATCTATATAGACTCAGCTCTCCTTTCATGCTCTCTAGTATCATGTCGCTCAATATTCCCTTACTTGACTCTACTATTGATCCACACATAGCCTGGATCAACTAATCTTCTCTATACTTATGTGCACTCAGCTGTATATTACTCAACTCTTCTTACAGACACAACCCTACTAACTGAATGAGTCCATAACTAAACAGGTAAAGCAAGTATACAACCCATGAGCAACTGATCAGGAAGTAACACACACACCCTGGGTTTTTCCTTCTTGTTATTATATTTCTCTGCAGAGACATTTCTATATCCTAATCTAACATTCACTAAAGGGAGGTGAATCATGATCAACCGAATACATGCAATAATTGAAACCTTCTTGAAATTTCTATGTCTTTTCAAAGAGGAAAGAGGGGAGAAAGAAAGGAGATTACCTCTTGAAGCATGCTATTTGTGGAATATCCCTATGCTTGAGCATCCATGGCCTTTAGGCATCCATTCACATCTATCTTGCTAGTTCCTTACCTCTAGCCTTTGGAAAACTTTAAAAAAACTTGAAATCTATATACCAAACATTGACAAGAACTTATGAAAATAATTAGATTCAATCACAACATTTGGGTAAACTTGAATTGCATCATATTAAAAATAGGATTAAAATGATTAAAAACCAATAATAGGTGAATCCCTTTATCCTTTGATCTAAACCATCCTTCTCCATCAAATCTAATGATCACCAAAACTATTGATATGAAACAGATTATATCTAGCCTCAAAATTTACAACATGCCTTTGCTTTTCTTACTTGTCCTCTCTAATTCACCTCATATTCCTTCCATTTATAGATTGGGCTTTGAGAATCCCATCTCTTGATAATGAATGTGGGATTAGGATTTTTGAATATTTTGATTATTTCCTTCAAAAACCCCACTTTCTTTAGTTTTTAGGAATTTCAACTTGACTTTCAGTATTTCCAGGACAATTAATGCCCATGTTAGGTATTTTTACGCTATGTGGGTTATAGGCACTGGGATTTGGCCCTTAAGTGGTCACAGACTTGGCCTCTTTATAGCCACCTTGCCTTCAAACATTTATTCCTTTGTGGAATCAGTGGTCAAATTGTTCAAAAACTCTGATCTTCATGTTGCGGGAGAAGTAGAAATATGTTTTCAGACCAACACTCTCAAGGGTGTTAATTTTATTGCTAACAAATGCCCCCTAATGTGTGAGGTCCAAAGCTATGATAAGGGATAAAATACATTGATTTCTCTTTCATTATGATACTCTTTGTACTTATACTCTTTATTGTTCAAGTAATGATGGAAAAGGATGGTTTATGAACGCAGGAGATGGGGAAACACCTACAAGTCAAACAAGGAAATTTCCCAAATATATGATATCTTCTTGAGGAAAGTATACCCATGCTCAACAGTAAACAAGAATGGCCACAAAAAATACACAGTGGATCCATGTCAAAAATAAAAAATGTATACAAGCACTTTTTGATGAGTGCAAAATATCTAGGTCTTTGTCATGCTTTGACATGGCAGTCTAATATTGCGCAACTCGGGCAGTGCATCGATGAGTGATATGACTATTTTTCCCAAGGTATTCAAATAAACCAACAATAGTATGATTCTTTATCATGAAAATAAATGAGTCGATGTCAAGCATAATAAAACACCATCTTATTATCAATCATTGATGTATGTCGTTAACATATGTGAGGAGGCCCACCAATAATGATGATGGACTCCAAGGTACTTGAGTACAAATTGATAAGTGTGAATAGATGTTATGAAGTTGAAAACTTGTAGAATCAAACAATCGGGGGCCATTGTTGTATACCCACTGTCATTTGCGAGTAATATTGCCACTAATTACTGCAAGATCCAAGGTACTCATTGGGGTTCCTAGATGATGTTTGGCGTCGATAGGAACAAATCCATTAGGAGGAGGTCATAAATGTATCCCACATCAACTGACACTAAACTGAGATCAATATGCTCATATAATTTGGTAGAGTTGTGATATCCAACACTATATACTAACACAAGGAAGGCCGACATGATTGGTCAAGAATATTTTAGGAATGGCCGACACTGGTTTGACTTCCCTTAAGCACATAACATGACGTAGAATGGACACCTGGAAACATAAGAGTTGAGTAACCAACCATTGTGAAATTAGTCAATTCCATATGAATTAACAAAATCTACATAGATGACAGGAAGGATAACCTATCAGTGGAGATCTGTTTAGATTATTGGTACATATTCCTAAAGAAAATGTAAATGGTGTACTGACAGCAAATACAATATTATGTGTCATGTTAAAGGGAGAATCTTACTAATTGTTTCCTTTATCTCAAAGATTCAATATGACCCGATTCAAGTTTCCCCCTTTTTTATTTTAGTGTTTGATCATTTTTAGTGTTTTTTCATGTTATTAGCTTGAAAATGAATAAAGAATGTTATAGTACATAAGAGGGAACGAGTGTTGCAAGGGAGTGTGTCTATGTTTCAAGAGAATAGGTCAAACCAAGGCAAGTTGATGTACTGCAAACATGGTTTGATCTAGTTTTGCACACTCTTTCGGATTTTCCCTCCATAGGTAGGCTATTTGAGGTTGGAGTATGTGTCTACAAACAGTGAAATAGAACCAATTAACTGCAGGTTTCATTTAATATGGGATCTTGACAAAGTAGGACAAAAGGAGTGATGTTTTTACTTCATACTGATTCTTGTGAAAAATATCAACACCATGGATCATGGTCTGTCATTCAAATCCTAGATCAAATAGTTTAAACATTTTAATTCCACCAAAATCATGTAAAAGTAACCATAACCCAAACGTTTAGGCAACCAATAGGCTTTAGTACATGCATTTAATATATGAAATAACAAATATAAGTATATGACTCATTCTCTACCATTCTTGTAGGAATCACCTCTTTCGCAGATGCATCTCAGATGTGATGCACCATTTACTTGGTAATTTGTCAGTTGTAGATGAGTCTTCATGTTGGATCAGGAAGTCGAAACAGTTCAAAAGTGTTTTTTGAATTTTCCATATATTTGAATTTTTATGAAATTTTTGAACCTTTTATGTTGAATAAAAATATACAAAGGGATAAAGCATTTATACTACTCTTTTTGGTGTGTGCAAAGCTACTACAAAGATTTTTTTTGAACTTAAACACACTTTTTGGCTCATGATGTAAGCAGATTTACTTTATACAAAGGAATGTTACTTCAAAATTTACTTATGCTTTGAAAGAATTGTTCAATTATGGTGCCATTTCTTCAAAATACATGCTTGCTTTATCATAATGATGTATGAAAAAGATGCCAATAAAGGATGCTAGACTATTTCAACTTATAGGAACATGAATATATTCAATGATATCAAACTGACGTTCTAGAAGACAAACTCGTAGAATATTTCTAAATAGTATAGGATCACAAACCTGATACTGACCATTTAACTGAGATACAACAAGTTGTGAGTCCATTTTAACAATTATTCATTGGATTCCAAGGGTGTTGGCCTCTACTAGAAGCTCAATGGATGCGCTATACTATGCAACATTATTGTTCATGGGTCTTCGAAAAGAGACTCATGAACTAAGGAATTGATTGTCAAATGTGAATATTACCCATGCAATGGAAGGAATGTTTCGAGAACCATGGTCAGTTCCATCCAGATATCCCAAATAAGTGAAAGGTTCTACTGACATTTTCCAAGTACAGGTACCAAGCAATATAAGTGTGTGCACAAAATAACTATTGTACAAAAGTTTTTTACATATCATACAACATAATACAACAAAATGTTGTGAGGCCTCAGTGCCTACGCAAAGTATTTCTTCAGATAGAGACCATTTCTGAACTCCAACAAGGGTTCCCCATAATAATTAACTAACTCATATGCACCTTTTTTCCATATTGTTTTGATGACAAGTGGGCCAAACCACTTAGGTACAAATTTCCATTTTCCTATTTTATCATGGTCTTGATCATAAACCAAAACCAAAACCAAATTGCCTTCTAAAAAGACTTGAGGATGGGATGCTTTGTCATATTGGGATTTGACTCATTTCTTGTGTGCTTCTACGTTTAATGAGGCCTCTCTTCTAGTTTCATCAAGTTAATGAAGGTGGAGGAGTCATTATTCTTCTGTAGAAGTGTTATTGATTCAACCATCATCCGACACATTTTCCTTCGACAGGTTTGGCTCAGCCGACAGGTTCGCATTAACATAAAGCATATCAACATGCTATGTGGCGGTTGAACTTCTAACCGTTATAACTTCTTGTAACTAAATGTAGTGGGTAGTCTCCCAAACATCTCAGCATCCTCTATATAAGCATGTACATTATGTAATATAGAAATATTTTTGATCATCATCTGATTCCTGCATCTTTCATGGAGAAGAATTAATAAATTGGTTCAATTTCTTGCATATTGTCTATGTGTATATTTCTTATAGACCTAGTGTGTATTCCTTATTTATTATATATATTTATATGCTTCTGCCACAACATAGCTCAACTCATTCAGTCAACTATTGTCCCAAGCGTGCACCTAGGCATGACCTGGATCAGTTAGGTAAGAGTTCGATAGCCAATTTTAATGGCAGGATCTCACATTCAATCGGCAACACAATTTCTTCTCCATAAACCAGATGGAAAGGAGTGAAGCCAATCATATTTTTAGTTGAGGTATGGTAAGCCCAGATAGTAGAGAATAAAATCATATGCCAGTTAGTTTTGTCCTTATTAACCATTCATTGTAACATGGTATTTTGATGGCTTCTCCTTGACCATTGCATTGGGAATAATATGGTGAGGAAAAATCTTGTCATAATTTCATCCATAAAGGAATTCCTAAAGTGGCTCCCGATGTCTGTGATGATCTCTTTGGGTACACCAAACCTAGTTATCACATGATTGAATAAAAAATATGCTGCATATTTTGTCATGTTTTCGAATATAGGCATTGCCTCAGCCCACATTCTAAAGTAGTCCATTGCTACTATGATGTAGTGGTGTCCAATAGATGAAGGTGGTTTAATTTTCATATAATCAATGGCCCATTTTGAAAATGGACCCATGGTTACTACAGGGTGTAACAGAGTGGGATGTGCCCACATTTTTCTTGTATAAATATGGAAAGGATGACACTTTTTAATGGAATTGATGCAATCTTTGAAGATTGTGGGCCAAAATTATCCTGCACACAATATTTTTTGGGCGGTTTCCCACCCAAAAAGATGACCGCCACATTCTCCTACATGGAAATCATTCAATACTTGCTCAACTTCTTCATGGAATAAACAACGTCTTAGAACTAAGTCTATTCCTCTACGATATAAAGTATCCCCAATGATGAGGTATCTTCATGCCTGGTATCAGATGTGACATCATTCAATGCTAGATAATTGAGCATCTATCATTTGGGTTTGGAGATATGTAATAAATTTTCCATACTAAGGATCAATAGTGGCAATGAGAAATAAATTTTCGTCTGCCCAAGACTCTTCTTCTATTTTTTCTTCTTTATTGTCGGGTAACTCAGACACTAGTTCTACAAATGTTTAAGACTTATTGGATTTAGCGTTTACGAATTCAATATGAAATGCTTGCAAAATTACTATCCATTTTGAATACTTTCCCCTGATGATTCAACGGGACAAAATTTGTTTCATGGGGTTCATTTCAACCACTATAATCGATTTTCTTGGAAGTATATAGTGTCCAAATCTTTGGACAACATGAACTGCTGCCAGGGCTAGCTTCTATACCTAGGAATATCTAAATTTGGGGCTAGATAGGCCCTTACTAAGATAATATATGACATGTTCTCATAATGAATCATCCTCTTGGACCAAAACCATCCCTAAAGTGGATCCGGTTGCCTCCAAATATAGTAGAAAATATCTAATATAGTCCAGGGGACTAAGTAGTGGGGTTGACACGAGGGATTGTTGCACTTCATTAAATGAGCGTGGAGCTTGTTCATCCCATATGAACAATGCATCTTGTTTTAATATATGCATGAAACCTTTACAAATTTTAGCAGAATTAGCAATAAATATTCTCAAGAATGTTAATTTTCCTATTATTCTTTGAATTTGTCTAATTGTTTTCGGGGAAAGAAACTATAATGTTGCCTCAAACTTAAGTGGATATACCAATATCCAATATTTGGATACAATGAAAACAAATAATCTCCCAGACTCCATGCAAAATATGCATTTATGTGGATTCAATCTAATGTTATACTGTCAACATCAAAGGAAAATAGCACTTAAATGTGCACAATGTTCAGCTCTTCTTCTAGATTTGGTCATCAAGTCATCAAGATAAACCTCGACGATTTTCTTAATATCGTGAAAAGCATATGGCTGGCTCTTTGAAAAGTAGCCTCGGTGTTTTTAAGGCCAAAAGGAATTTTCCTATACACAAAAGTTCCCCATGGGAAAATGAAATCCATTTTGTGTTGGTCTTCTTTCTTAATATGAATTTGGTTGTAACCAGAGAATCCATCCACAAATGAAAATATTTCATTACTGGAACACTCATATATAATATGATCAATGAAGGGTATGGGATAATTATCTTTGGGGCAAGCCAAATTTAAATGCCTAAAGTCAGTATAGACTCAGATTGTCCCTTGTTTTTTAATGACTGGAACGTGATTGGATACCCACTCAGTCAATGGTACAGGGTAAATAAAGCCAGCTTTCAACAACTTTTCTACTTATGCTTTGATGGCAATGGATTTCTTAGGATTCATTGGACATAATTTTTGTTGTGCAGGTTTGAAATTTGGATAGGATTTTATCTCATGTTCGACGATGCTAGGATTGATGCCTAGAATTTCTTCATATGACCAAGCAAATACATCATGAAACTCTTTAAATAGAGAAGTATATTGAGTGATTTCTTCTGGAGAGAAATTGGCACCTATACTGATATTCTCGATGATGTCTGACTTAATGGATATGTTGATAGGAATGGTTTTTGAAATGTTTTCCAAATTTCCTTCTAAAATAACAGTGTGTGTTTGGACAGGGCATGGGTACCTTTCCATATCATCATCAAGGTAAAAATTCTCATGTTTTACTTCTGAGGAATCTGGTTTAGAAAGAAATGATGATCTGTGATGCATGTCTTCCCATGGTCATTCTGAGATATTCATGATTTCGATGATAGCTTCATTGGATTAAAAGGTTTGATCTAATATGTCATGACTGTTGGGGGTATTGATAGCCCATACGGGTGACGTTTACGGATCATATTCCTCCAATGGAGAAGGATTTTGATCTTAGTCTACTGAAGCATTCTGTATTGATTGATTTGATATTTCTATAGCAAATAGTGGTGTAATACTCCTAGTTTCATCAAGTGTTTCTGGATGTATTTACTTTTCTTTACCAATTTGAACCTAGATGTTTTTTATCGTAGTTCCATCTGATGAAATGGAACCCATCGTCGTATTAGATTTGGTAAAAATGGTTAATGGAAAGTGAACTTCTGATGTGATGGTGAAAAATGGAGCAGTTTCAGGGGTAGATATTGGTGGATGGATTGTGAAGGTTCCCATGAGGGAAGATACTTTGAACATCCCAACTCCCACATCTTGAATCACTATTTTTGAATTCTCCACAAAAGGTACATTTGAGTTGATACTGGTTTCAGGTGTGCAGTAATCTAACTGATTGATCGTAATGATCTTCTCTTTATGGGGGAACCGAACTACCTGGAATATCGAAGACACTACTGTCATCATTGTATGTATCCAAATACCTCCCAATAACTGATTGTAATCTATGGGTGCATCCATTACAGGGATGATTTTAAGAACCCCCCCTAGAATTATATGTATAAAAATTGGGCGAATCTCTCCAATATATAGGAAAAGTTGAAGGCGATTTTATCAATAATATAATATGTATATATAAAAAATTTGGTGAATCTTTTATTTTATTATATAATGTTGTAAAATTTTGGTGAATCTTTCATTTTATTATATAATATTGTAAAATCTTGGCGAATCTTTCATTTTATTATATAATGTTGTAAAAACTGGTGAATCTTTCACTGATTTATATAATATTGTCAAAATAAAAGAATAAAAACATTAGTCAAATAACATGAATCACATCATCAACAACAAAACATGTAGACTCACAAGTCACAACAGGAAGGTGTCCGTGAAACATAACTGCACTGACTAGATTCAGGGCAAGTGGGGACTCCACTTGTTATCTTGTCCCTTAATGGTCCAACGGACATGTGGGGACATGAATCTTGACAAACTGATAAACTCATAGAATCATACATTATCCTCGATCTTGGCCTCCACTAGCCAATGATGGTCATGGAGGCTAATACAATTATGCATTGTAATTATGCCAATTGATTATTGCATTAGATGAATGTTGGTCTTGTGCCAATAGGTATCCTATGATCAATGCATAGGAACCTAGTGCATAGACCATTTTTCTCTTCACTTAGATATGTAGAGCTCGTTTATTTTTTTGAATAACGATAAGTATTTACAAAGAAAATATACAGTCAGCATAAAATAATTGAAAAATTGAAGAAAATTAATTCATGCAACTAAAAGTTAATAAAAGAATCTTTTCTCAAATCCTTAAACCAACCTTGATTCAAGCTACAACAAAGGGTTAAATCAAGCATCGAATGAGAACTAGAATCATTCAAAGGAATTAACACAATATTTAACCAAAATACACACAAACTTCAAAAATCGACAAAATGCTTCAAACAAAAGCAATAAACAAACCATAAAAATTTGTCAAGATATTTGTGTTAAACACCAACATGGTTTCATGTACTTGAATGAGCCCATTATTTCTTAGCGAAAGTGTTGTCAAATTAGTTATTTATCATTTAATGTTAGGAAACTATCTATGTGAATAGATAGCTCCTTGGCCTAGCTTTCTCAAATTCCAACATCATTTCCTATCAGATACAAGAAAGAGACAATGTAAGAGATATATATCAAACCATCAATCTTAAAATAAGTTGCATGAAGGTAATGTAGCTCAAATCATCAATGTTACAACAAAAAAGTATAATGTAGAATCTATTTTTACCTAAAACATAACCTCAAATTCATATATGGAGTTGGGGTTAGGTTTGAGTTCTGCTTTTAGCTTTTTATAGGAGCTACTTTTGGGATCCCACTTTGTATTGTTAGCTTTCAGCTTTTTATAGGAGCTACTTTTGGGATCCCACTTTAGATTGTTAGCTTTTAGCTTTTAGATATAATTATAAAAGTCCCAACTCAACATAACAAGTAGGTTATCTCCCGTTTGTATCTAGATCCATCATAATAGATGAATACCTTATAAATTGAAGCAGGTGTGACCTTGACAGTCATTGAAATACACAATCTAAGAAAAATCACAAGATACTAGACTACCGATAAATTGGGGTTCGGATTCTGTTTGGCATTCTTTAGGACTCCATAATAATTGAACTGATAGACCAAAAATGAGGAACAGAGAGGATAGGGACTCTGAGAACAACAGATGAGAGACAAATTCAGCCTATCCATCCAGCAAATGGTCAGGGAGTCTCAATCCCATCAAAAATCAACCCCCCTACCACCACTTGAACACACATCAGTTTGGGACTGCTTCAGATCTGATCTATCACTATTATGAAGCTACTAATTCATTATTACAGACCTATATCAACATGTCAAAATAACTAGCAGTGATAGCCTACTCCAAACAGGCCTAAAAAAATTGCATCCCTTTCTAATAGGATGAGCAGACTTTAGGAAATTTACGGTTCAAACTTAGAGGTCTCACAATGATCACAACTTAATCCAAACATCCTTTAAACAGTCACATAAGAGTTTAACAATTTAACAATTGTTCATGGTTCAGATCTAGAAGCCCGCAAGGTTCACAAGACATATATAGAAGCCCAAAAAGTCACGGCCCTATCTACAACAGCCCACAAGGTCAAGCAAGGTCACAAATGTCGCGACCCAAGATAGAATCGTCAATACATTCACATATCAGCCTAGGAAGGTTTAGTAAGGTTTAGTAAGGTTTAGCAGCTCGATCAAGACTACAACCCAGCTCAAAAAAAAAGCAAACCAACAGCCTCAACAATATATAGGAATTAAACAATAGAGAATCAGTACCATCAATGAAGTACAAACAACCTCACAAGATCTTTGGTTGATAATGACAGTCTTCTGGAAGAATATTTGTCACTGGAGGCTAATACAATTATGCATTGTAATTATGCCAATTTATTATTGCATTAGATGAGTGTTGGTCTCGTGCCAATAGGTATCCTACAATCAATTCATAGGAACCTAGTGTATAGACCATTTTTCTTTTCGCTTAGCTTTGTAGAGCTCATTTATTTTTTTGAATAATGATAAGTATTTACAAAGAAAATATGTAATCAACATAAAATAATCAAGATTCGAAAAAGTGAAGACAAATAATTCATGCAACTAAAATGCAATAAAAATATATTTTCTCAAACCCTGAATCAATGGAAACCGATTAAAACCAATCTTGATTCAAGCTACCACAAATGGATAAATCAAGCATCAAATGAGAACTATAAGCATTCAACTGACTAACACAATATTTAACCAAAATACACACAAACTTCAAAAAGCGACAAAATGCTTCAAACAAAAGCAATAAACAAACCATAAAAAATTGTCAAGATATTCCTGTTAAACACCAACATGGTTTCATGTACTTGAATGAGCTCATTCTTGCTTAGCGAAAGTGTTGTCAAATTAGTTATTTATCATTTAATGTTAGGACACTATCTATGTGAAGAGATAGCTCCTAGGCCTATCTTTCTCAAATTCCACCATCACTTCCTGTCACATACAAGAAAGAGACAATGTAAGAGGTTAATATCAAAACAACAATATTAAAACAAGCTGCATGAAGGTAATGTAGCTCAAATCATCAATGTTACAACAAAAAAGTACAATGTAGAATCTATTTTTACCTGAAAGAAGACCTCAAATTCACATATAGTTATCACTAGAAAGGGTACATGGAACATCTGGACAAAAATAAGACTCAAGAGTCCTTAATGTGTATTAGATCATATACAATCTTAGGTGAAATCCAATTTCCAAGTCACATTTTGGCCTTGGCCCTCATTTTCGACATTTTCGACATTTTAGCTCTGGTCCTCATTTTCCACATCAAGTTTATTAGATATATTTGTTATATTGTTTTCTCCCCTTATTTCACGATCGGATCGCCAAAGAGCTAATGCTCTTTCATATGGAAAATTGTCAACCTCATACTTTGTTACATATAATCTTAAGCATGTATCCACATTTTTATCAAGCTTGTTCCTCAACTTTGACTTCAAGAATGTCAGGGCACTAAACATTCTCTCATCCACCACTGATCCCAAAATCATGGTTTGACATAAATCTGCTAATTTGAAATATTCTGACATTTTTTCCCGTAGCACTTCACTACCACTGAGATTAGTCCATAATCTTGTAATTGCATCATATTCTTTACTATCCGATGGAGAAAATTGGTCCCACATTGTTGTACCAAAGCATTGAGATTGATCTGCCATTTTTTCTTTATCTAAAATACCTTGAATATGTTCTCCTTGTATCTCGGCCTCTCGACAAAAATGGCTCTACAAAATCTTGATTTTCTTTATAAATTCAGCTTCTAAAAAATTTTCATTTTGACTATGGTCCCAATATTGAGGGTATACGATAGACATAGCCTCCAACAATTCATCTCAAGGAAACCATTCTCTCACCTCTGATGATAGTGATTTTGTAATTTCTTTCAAGTTGTCTCTCACTGAAATTACAACATCGTGAAATCGTTCTAATGAGATGGAGCACTGTTTGGTGGATCTTCCTATCTTTTCATTATAATAAAAGGGAACCATATGCCCACGAACTGCCATACATAGCATCCCTTTTTCATCAAACTTCCAAAAAAATTCATCATTTTCTATATTGATAATCTTCCTCCAATTTGTAAATGCTAAATCTGTAAAAGAATCTTCCATAATATACAAATTATCCAATGCAAGACATGTTAATTTTCTTTCTCTTGTGTATTCAGCAATATACATCATGCGACTCTGAGCCATCTTCACGAGGTTATTCATTTCATGAAGCATAGGAAGAATTCTAGCTAATGTTAATAATGTCTCTATATCAGTTAGTAGAAATAGAAGAGTTTGAGCTTTTTCTACACTTGAGCAATGTTCATACATCACCCCTACCAAGGATGCATATTCATTGAATAGTCTTTCAACTAGTCCCTTCAATGATATCCATCTTGTATCAACATCTTTTAATAGTTTTTTTCCATTTGTAACACCATCAGAAAAAAAAAATTAAACTCTAAAAATTGTTTGGGACTCCGACAAAAGTATGCATGAACCTCACGTACAAGATATTCTACCTTTGAAACCGATGAAAAGTTGCTCACTATTTTAAATGCAAGATTCATCCTGTGAGCCATACAATGAATACTGAGCATATATGGTGAAGCCAAGAGTTGCATTCTAGCACAAAGGCCATTCCTTTGTCCTTGCATTATTGATGCTCCATCTGCTCCAACGCATACTAACTTTTTTGCAATCATTGAATGATCCATACCACCAATTTCCTTCAAACTATCAATAACAAGTTCATAAATATTTTCTGTTGTAGAAATTTTGGTCATTTTATGAATTCCAAGTAGATAGGAATGCCTGATATGGTCATTGACCATATAAATGCTTATGCAGATCCATGAAGTATTATCAATAACCGTAACTTCATCCAAAGACAGTGACAAAAATGTAGCATTTGTTGTCTTCTCTTTCATATCGTCCTTTTCTACTTGAGCTAGATATTTTCCCCATTCCCAACCACTCGATAAAGACCAATGAGAAGATGGAAAATTTGGCACTTGAATAAAATATAGATATTTCGTCATTTTTGGATAATCTGTCATAGGACGACCATTGGATAGGAGGTGAAATACAGTGCTTAATTGTATTGTCTTTGATAAGAAATGTGTTTCCATCATCTTTCCAAATTTAGATTTGATGGTTCCTCCACTTTCCTCAAGTTTTTTCTTATTTAGTAAGAATTGATTATATTCCACTTCAAATTGGAGATGTCGACATTCGCTAAGAGATTTCCATCTGGCAGTAGATTTATTCTCATCATTTGCAGTTTTCTTATCATACACCTTCCCAACATGCTTCTTGATTGTGTCTAACTTCATCTGTAATTTCACTACCTTGCCAAGTTTCCAACTACATGAAATGCATTTAACTTCTTGTGATGTCTCATTCTCATTTGGAGGTATTGGTTCAATACATGGGTATCTTGAGACCCAATCAGCTTTGAATTTTCTCCCTGCGTCCCATTGGCCCTTTTTCCTTTTCCGTGAATGCACTGTGTCACCTTGCAATGAAAAATCTTCAACATTTGAACTACCGATTTCGGATGGAAATGCATTTGTCTCACTTTGATCATTAGAGGAATGTATTCTACCATCCATTTTCTGGGTTGCAGATGAATTCTCAAAAGTGTTGACATCTCTCTCACCGATACCTTGCTCAAGAGAGCTTGAAGCATGAATAGGATGTGGATTATTGGACTAAGGCTTTTGAAAATATGATATTACATCCTTTTGTTTTGATGTTTTATTTTTCTTTCCACAATCCATGTTTGACATCTTACTTGATATTCCAAATCGATATAGAAACCAAAAGTGAAGCGTGCATGAGAAAAATGATATAAAATTAATACAATGGCACATTATCAATTTATATTGACCTGACTTACAATGAGTGTTTACATTGACTCTTTCAATGACTTTTCATTGACTCTTTCCCCGAAGGAGGTATAACACTAATACAACTGGAAGGTGTCAATGAAACACAACTGCACTGACTAGATTCAGGGCAAGTGGGGACTCCACTTTTTATCTTGTCCCTTAATGGTCCAGTGGACATGTGGGGACCTGAATCTTGACAAACCAATAAATTAATAGAATCAGAGATTATGCTCCACATTATTCTTTTGGCAAACAATCCAAAGAATTCAAACAAGCATGACATACATCATGCCGTAAAATCACAACATTCATGACATACACATATGTAGACTTTGTTCTATGTAACATAAAGGATCATTGCCTTATATGATGACAAATGTCTCCAATGGTGTGTACTGAATAGGTATATAATGCCCCATTTTTAACACAATTTCTATAATTTCTTATTGTCCAACTTGAAATAACAAGCATCGACACCACATCAACGAAGAAATGAATAATATATCAATGAATTCTAAGCCCAAGTTGTACAACTTACAAATGATCCTTTGTATATTTAGCCAAAATGCCTAGCTTTTGAAAGATCCACTAAATGAATCTATGTATTTAGCATAACCTATCCTTTTGAAAAGGAAACTGAGATGCTCTATCT
>LPNX010243570.1:190417-204131 GCA_001517045.1 Pseudotsuga menziesii | reverse complement strand
TTTTCTTTGTTATACAAAGCTAACAATGTATAGAAATCAGAGTAACAATGTCGAGCATAATATCAATCACTACACGTAACATAGATTCTATGCGTATAATACCTTCAGCATATGCGCACACAATTCTCATGTTTATAGATTCCCATTGATTATCTAGATTTCGATTGCTAAACTCAACTTCAATTCCATGTAAGATAAAGATTTATACAGATGACTTACTCTTCCATCAGATTAAAACAAGCTAATAGATTCTATTTTCACTGTTATTCAACTCAAAGACTTCATATAGAAAATCACTTTGTTTCTTATTTAATTTTCTGAGCCTATCATACAATGTAGAGATCGAGCCTGTAAGATCTGGGTATGAATAACAGCAACAAGCAGTCTTAAATCCCTAATTCTAGGCGCTTTCTAGGCATGAAAACATTGAAAAGAGACCTGTAGCAATTTTGGGACAAGTTAGTGTAAATCATCGCTTGATTGAGGGTTATTTAAATCATCGATCGAGCTATTCAAAAAAAGATTGATAAAGGGATTAAAGAACCCTCGATCGAGCTTGCGTTTCAAGCAACCCATGCATGCATCTTGCCAAAATGTGTTACACAAATTTATGGGAACACCCACGGTCCCACACATAAACAAACATTAAGTGAAAAATTGTAAATGCATAAAGAAGAAAACCTCTTTGACTCAAGAAGTGATTGAATCATCAAATTAAAAAAAAAAAATGAAAAAGAAAGATAAATCATTGTAAAAAGGGTGGAGTTGCAAACCTTTGTGAAAAATGTCAAAAAAGGGTAGACCTACACAAAATTTGAATAAGGATATTATTTTCAATGTAGGGTGCATGGTTGATATTACTCAACACTCTAAATTTAACATAAAAGTAAGCGATCATGAAATGAAATTAATGGAGCGAGTACAAGGAAGCATAGAAAACTTAATACACAGGTAAAGGAAGAAAGAGTTTTCAAAAATCAAATCAAGAAATCAAAGAACTATTTGACAAATTACAAGATTTGGATAATTTGGTTCATAATATTTAGAAGGAAATTGAATGGAAGGATCTACCAGATTGAAGCAAAGTGAACAAAATTAATTAAAAATGAGGAGTGAATTGAGAACATGGTTGATGTATCTTGTGACACTAATAACCTCATTGAAACATTGGATGCTACTTGTGACACCAATAACTTAATGCAAAAATTTGATGTTACCCGTGACATAAATGTCCTAGTAGAACTAGGTGATACAAATATGACAAATGAAATGGTTGATCATTCTTTACAAGGTTACGCGATGGAATTGATTAACACAAGTTTTGAATATGAGTAATTGCAAGAAGAAGTGATTCATACTAGATTTAATATTGATAAATGTGAAATTGAATTTTCTTTTAATGTCACAAAATAAACTATCATGATTGCATAAAGGAACATCAAGGAAAACATGATCTTGTTAAGCATATCATAAAACCTTGGGAAAAAATTAATGACAACAAACAAGAAACAAGACTTGGAAATGATAAGTTACTTTCCATATTCTCAACTATTCCAGACCAAATTGATACCATAATGCATGAATTCTTGCCAAACATTTGAAGTAGAAAGACTCAAATATTCAACAACTTGATAAAGGGGATGATGATAAAATTGAGAAAATTCTTAATAAATGGCAACATTGTCATAGAGTTGGGCATTTTGAGACATTTTTTTCATCCTTGTCTTCATGTGGGAAGACAATTCATCTTTCAAATTTATTTCTAAAGAAAAAGAAGGTTAAAATGAACATAGCATTATGGTTGGATACATTCTTGGAAATGGAATCAACAAATTGAGAATTTGCGTAAATCTTGTTGTCTAGTTTAGACATGAAAAGACACATTTGAATAATAAAAATACAAAAAGAAATAACTTTTAATCAATTAATCTAGATGATAATTTAGGGGATGACTATAACCCATTATGAATTGGCACTCCCTTGTACCTTAAGGGGGGAAATTACACACATGAGAAACAATTATAATCTCATTCACATTAAAATGGGTCTAGTATATTATGAAAGTAGTTAGAGGTCAATTAAAACCAGCACACTATTGAAATTGGTTATTGGTCAACCAAAACCACCATATACATCGTAACTAATTCAGTCATTAAACAACTATTCAAAAATAGAAGAATTCAAATCATTAACTTGGATCCCTCCCACATTCTTCTCACCTTGCACTTGATAGGGGGAGCATCAATGGCGATAGTCAAGATTCAAGTCTTGAAGTTATATCAATTCAAATTCCATCAACATTTGATAATTCCAACATGGAAACTAGTGTCCTCAACAAGCCATCTACAATAAAATAAACTATTCATTGGGATATTGTTCAACACCCAATTGTGTCTAAATTTAGAGAGAAGATTAGTAATCCTATTTGTTCAGTTATAGAATATTGGTTGTCAATCAATTTATATTTTAGGATATACTCTGCTACCTCTAATTATTAATATGGGATGTGGACTTGTGATGTATACGTTGTATGTGTAGATAACCAATCTTTCATTAGGAAACCCTATTTAACACACTACCTACATGAAATAATTTAACTATTTAGGAAAATCCATGCGTTGTTATTGCACTGGATATTCTACCATATTCCATTAATTCTCAATTACAAGTTGAATGCCTTAAAGAATATTATTGATATTGCGTCTATCCAACACTACTATTTGTACATATTCCAAATTTTGGTGGTTACAAGAATAATACAAACTACAGGTTAGAAGAAAAAAATCATCACAGGAAAGATAAAGTTATAGGAAAATTAAGTTACATAATAGTGAAACTACAGAAAACAATAAAAAATGCAGTGTAAATTGCTACAGGTCTCTTTTCAATGAAATTGCTACAGGTCTCCTTTCTGTGTTAAAGAAAGGAATAAATTAGAGCGTTTGGCAGTTACTTGTTGAGTGGCGCGTTCCCCAGCTTGTTTAATAAAAAGACTCTCTCCTTGGACTAATATCCCGCAAGGAAGGAGAGCTTTCCTAATTTTGGATGGCCTAATGAATTAGGCTTGCTTGGATGAACCTTGTGGTTCACATTCCCATTCAATCAGTTGAGTGGCCTAAAAAATGCAGTGTAAGGCACCTCTGTGGCTTGGGTGATCTCTGTGGCTTGTTCCCATACTCTGAACTATTGGACTATTAGTATTTAACTCATTGGCAGAAGGGATACTAGAGGATCCTCTTATATGCTTATATATATTAGTCGAACTCTCATGGCTTGAGTAAATGTGATTGCAATGCATCTCTTAAAGGCTAATGGCAATCAGAGAACAAAAATAATTTCTCATGGGTTCTTCTCACACATTTGCAATAGATGATTTTGATTTTGAGTTGGTGATACTCAGAGTTTACGTAACTCTCTATTTAATAGGCACCCATATTCTCACCAGAGTTATGTAACTCTCTTTTTAATTGGCACCCATATTCTCACCATAGCTTGGGAGGTCTGCATTGACTGCTTATGGGTTTTGACCATTACAATTTCACCAGTCCCAATTTTGCTCATAGTTGTCCTGGTGATCTATGAAACTATCTAAATTATCTTCCTCCAAACGATTGGAGGTGAATGTTAATATCAGGAAATCCTAATAGTTCACTTATGAGTTCCTTGAAGAGAAGAAAAACTGGGTTCATCTCAGAGATATGAAATGCAGGAAACTGATGTGATTTATATTCTTCATTGCAACCAATAATTTTTTCTCTATTTTCAAAAGCTACATAGATCTTCTTTAAATAGGGTTCCTACTACTCTTTTTAAGGAAGAAATTCTTAGAAACACACCTGAGGAGCTTCACTGAATAGTATGGTTTTTACTGTGGTTTAGATGCCATGCTCGGAATACTATTTATTTTGCCACAGTCACCTAGGACATGCACCTAGCCTCAGCTCTTTCTATACCACCATGCAATTCAGGTGTGGCAGAACACAATGTGAATGAAACCCTAATGGATGCCTTTAACTTTGTAACCTTACCAGTGAATAAAAGTCTCATTGGCATTCCTGCCCACCATTATCTACCGTGGAGATAACTATTACAAACTTATATATAACTTAACTCTAACTATAGCTTTCCTTATTCAAAACAGTGCATTATCTTTATGCATATCACATGTTGGCTTTTGTTCTTGTTCCTATCTTTTGATCTGAGCCTTCCTTTACTGTTTTGCATACTTACTGCATTTTTTACCTAGGAAAACCTCACCCAGAAAACTCCCAAGTACATCCCTGCATTTGCAGATGATGCCTAGTGCAAATCTGTCAGCATTGATTATGGCAGCTAACCTGTCAGGGACAATGAGTGAGGCACACAACAGAGGAATCCAGTCATGTTAATTGGTTATATTTAAGGATTATTCTTCTACAGGTTGGCTTCTAGCTACAATTTTTCAATTGGGTCCTTTCTTTTGTACAATCAATTTCTTTCATTGTTAAGATAAATGGATAAGCTTCAGGTTTCTTCAGATGGGGGAAGGGTCTGTAATAAGGAATTAGAATGGATGGGAATTCATGTATTCTCATTTACTCTTCATTGATGACATTCTCCTATTCACTAATGGTTCAAGAAGGGATATTGAAACACTCAAATTTACACTAGATCTTTTCTTAGGGGAATTTGGTATGTTGATCAATGACAAAAAGTCCTCCATCTCCTTTATTACCTTGGATTTGGATAATGTTGAATGGATTTCTAATTTTTGAAGAGTCTTAAGATTTTAAACACGAAGCCATTGGACAAGCTACTTGATATTGAAAGTAGAGAATATGTTTCATGGTTCCCTTGCATGTTACATATTTGCTTATACATCATTGCATTTAATGTTGTTCATTCATCATATTGGCATGATAATGATCTGCGCAAGCAATGAAGCTCCTAAGGCCAACAAGAGCCCTTGTCTGAGAAATCCCGCATCAAACACCATCTTAAGAAAAGAGGAGCAAATTATTGAAATATTTGTGGAATTTGTTTGCTTCAAATAGAATACTACTAGTCTTTATTTGTTAAGATGGTTGGAACTTGGATTGACGTAGCTAATAATCCATTAGTCAATGTGATTGCAAATCTCCTTCAAGACCATATTTCTTAAAGGGCATATGATGCCCCTGGCAAGAAAAACATTTGATGGAAGACAAATACTCAAAGTTACCAGAATTGACTTGGAGAATGATTTTAATTTCTACAAGCGTGAAGAGTAAGAGTCAACTCAAACTCTCAAGATGACTTTGGAAATTAAAATAATATCAAAATACATTAAATATCAGTTTAAAATATACTTTTGATTAATCTGAAAGTTCATAATTTCCATATGATGTAAATTTTCAATAGTAGATGATACTTCAAACTACAAAATGTCAGAGAATCTGAACAGGTGACAATTCTATTGGTTGTTTATTGTGAAATCAAATCCGAAAAACAAGTAAAATGAGTGCTTGATGTTTTTCAGTGTCTTTCAGAGATAGACAACTAACTCTGACTCGTGATTCACCATATCAATCTGCCTCACATTTGACATGCAAATTGAAATTGCAAATATGAATTTAGACAAAATTAGACTGGTAAGAGTTGTCTCAACTTGGCTTTCTCAAAACCATAGAGTCAAACTTAAGACTCAACTCGGACACATAAGTGTCCGCTTATTGACACAACTGAGATGATTGGGGTGTCTAACGTGGTGTGAATGTGGTACAGGGCATAATAGGCAATACAAATTAGCAAAGATAAGTCACTCGAAGAAGGTATGATTGCATCTTTTGGACCCCATAGGAGGTTTGAAGTCTAAATCTTGCTTTATAAGAAACTGCCATCGAAGTTAAATGGATGGATGAGCTTTGTGAAAAAGAGAAAAAAAATGTATCTATTTGATCTCAATGGTGCCTATAATTGGAGTATGTTTAGGATTGTGACATCAACAGGGAATCATGTCTATGCAGATCAAGTAGAAATTAACAAAAAGTTGGTATACAGATTCTGTAGATTTACCTCCACAATTTGCCTAAATGGACATATCATTTGAATAGTGAGAAATAAATCCTACCCTAAACAGACTCTATCCTATGCGATCCAATATTTAATTAATTGAACTGACCCATTATCTTCATTTTCTATTTCAGACTCTTACAATTAAAGGAAACCAACATCACAAATACTGTGATATGGTAGTCGATATCCGCATTGCATTTCAATACACAGGAATCATCAGATGAGAAAACTAACAAACAGTGTGTATATATTTAACCACACGATACCAATCTATTTAGACTGATAATATAGACAACTCTCATCCCTACATGCAGCTTTGAAACCAAGGTCTTTAGAATTGGAAAAATGCAGTATCATTTTTGGGATAAGTGGGAATGATCTAACACCTAAGAGATGTAAATATATCCGATCTCTAGATATGCCCAATGAATATTGCAATAGTAGCCACACTGATGTACACTACACTAAAAAGACAAAATGCTAGGCACACAAGTAGAGTTACAGCACGCAGGTTGGATCCAGTAGCTAAATCAAAGTGCTTTCAATGCTCAGACCCTGGACATGTTACCCTATTACTGTAACCTACAAAATTGATCAATGTATTTGGCTAGACATAGACCTGATAAAAGTCCCAAGAACTTTGAAAGCGTATGGATACAAATTGTCTTCACAGGTAAGGTCTAGTGCAAGTATACCCCTCAGTTAAATACAAGTATTGAGTGGATTTGACAAAAGAGACACCTATGGTCCTATACTGCTAGATCTTGGCATTCAAACCCAAGAGAGGAAGAAGCCACTTAGTTAACAAAGGGCCACTTACCAGAAAAGGAAACACAAAAATGAAAAAAGTAGTAGTACTCACATGGCGGCAATAGTTGCAAGCCATTGCAGCAAGCTTGTGAGGAGGCCTGCTCCTGTGGTGGTTTATAAAATTTCAAATATGGTTGTTTTTCATCCCCTGCAGCAAATCCCTTGATGTTCCTATAATTGAAAAGTTATTTTTTCAGCATGTTTGGACAAATTGTAATTTGCATTATACCATTGTCTCATATCAAGATTCTAGATTCTTGAGTTATTTTTTGAAATCTTTGTGGAAGATGATTGGTTGTCAATGAAAATTATTTACTTCTTTCCTTAGACTAATGGATAGATTGAGATATTGAATAAAACCTTATTCCATGCTCTTTGCATTTATCATTGAAAGAATAAGCAGGGGTACACATCATTCCCCATAATTAAAACATAGCCACTCATGCATCTATGGAGCATTCTTATTTTGAGGTATATTAGACATAATGTTTTTTCCCCATCCCACATGGCTGAAAATGATGCCATTGCTGAAGTCCAACCACAAGGCCAAGAGAGTGCTCTAATACCGTTTTTATGAGCCCAATTGTTATGAACCCAAGGACTGCACTAGCATATGAATTAATATTTTTGTAAAAAGCCAGGCCCTACTCAATCAAATCGATCAACAATAAACTAATTTCTCTGTCATAGCAAACTGATCTCTAGGATGGATAAAATCTACTTGAAATGAAGCATGTAAGAAAATAAGGAGAATGTACATTCGTCCTTGTTTATTTAAGAATTACCTCCAGAATTTTGTGAATTACAGTATTACTTCTTCAATTCTAGAACAAATACATAACAAGATTAAAAAATGGATAAATTATTTGAAAAGTATTCAATAAAACTGTTACAATCTATTTTATTGTCCAAGGTAAACCTCACCTGGAAACCCAAGCGATGCTTCCCCACATTCATGGATTTCATTCCTGGTAAACCTATCAGTATAGACTAGTGTGTGCCTCACTAGATTCAAACAGAGCACCCACTAGCACAAAACAAGACAAATCCCCAACAACATTGGTGGCAATCATTTGAGCTAATCCACCTTAGGTTCAATGGTTGGGTTCAATTTTCTCTTCTCATCCACCTTAGGGAAAGCCTCTTGCTTTAACATTTTCCATTTTACCAAAGCAAAAATTAGGTCGAGCACAAAAAGGGTGCTTCCTATTGTGATCCCAATAAACACCCCAGTCCTTAATAGATGAGGTTGTTGTTTTGGACTAAGATTGCAATTATGGCCTATCAAATTTCCACACACACCCTTGTTTCTAACAAATGAAGAAGCCGTAAAATTACTACATCCACCACCCTCAGGAATAGCTCCTTCCAGTAGATTATCCGACAGATTGAAGAAGTTAAGATCCATAAGGTCACACAATTCATCAGGGACTACTCCTGTCAGATAATTATCAAAAATGTCCAAGTATATAAGGTGTGAAAGACTACCAAGCTCTAGAGCAATGGCACCTGTAAATTCATTGCTATGAAGATCCAAGTAGGTTAGACAAGAGAGATTGGCAAGGGATCTTGGAATTTCTCCACTAAATGAATTTAAACTCAAATTCAGTGTCTCGATCTGATGCCAGACTGTGCTCTTTGAAAGCAAGCCAGCAATGCCACCAGATAACCATTTTTGTTGTACATATAGACCAACGATGTTGACCAAGTTTGCAAGAGATCTAGGAAGTTCACCTGAGAGCTCATTATTGCTCACGTCAAGGTGAGAAAGCCCATTTAACTTTCCAATTGTATCAAGAATCTTCCCATGTAATCTGTTACCCGTAAGATTCATCTTCACCAAACTACTAAGGTCTCCAAGCTCTGGTGGAATAGTGCCATTCAGTTTATTATATGCCAATTCTAGACCTTGAAGCTTTTTACTTGTTGCAATCTCCCTAGGAATTTCACCGAACACATTATTTTATGATAAATCTAGAGTTGTTAAATTTATAAGATGGGCCAATGACTTGGGCACCACTCTTGATTTGATTAATTTATATAAAAAGAGACCTCACAATAGATTTTTTTTTATATTCAAGGGATAAAAATCCTCATAACTCGCACATCATTCTAGAAGTAGAAATATTTCCATGTTTCATCCTCCTACTGTGCATAAATGGAATTATGCTTTATCATAATCCCCTCTGCAATGAAATATATGGAAGAAAGCCTGATGGATAAGGGAAAGACAAAAGGAAGATGCTTAAAGAAGATGATTCAAATTGTATACTCCCATTTAAACAATGGCTGCATACTAAGTCGATAATATTTGTAAATTACTAATTTTAAATGACCACAAAATAGAATGTCCTAGGTGGGAACCATGACATGGTATTCCTCTTGCTTGCTAAATAAATTGACAACCACCATAATTGCAGGAACAACCAACATAGCACACAAGGAGACTCCCAGAATGGATTCCATAAAGCACAATGCTCTTCTCCAACATTTACAAAATGTTTTTGTCTCTTGCCATTTGCAAGAATCAGTTGAACCTTCAAATGAATTGAAATTAGCTGGTAAGAAATTTTCTTTCTTATCATCTATCTTATAAGCTTATTTTTCTAACTCAGTCAAGCCAGTGCTCTGGTAATCTTCCTCATTATCTAACATCTCCTCAAAAACAGCGCTTGAAGCAGGTGACAAATAATCAGTTCTATGCACATTTTCTGACCATTCAGAATTGTTCTGCAGATCTCCCTCTTCTAAATTGCTTCTAATTGAATACCCATCAGCTACACTATAGAGACTATCAAGCATTGTCCTTCCTTTTTATGCTGTGATCATATGTCGATTGTCTCCACCCGTGGAATCATTGACAGTGCCATTGGCAGCTAGACTTAAGTTCATATTCCAGTCAATTGCATTAAAATTATCATGGTTAGCTTCTACAGAATCTGCAATTTCTCCTCTAGATTGCAATTTTCTACATGTGTTTTTGGAGGAGGATTGTTCTTCCAGAGACCTAAAAAATTTCCTTGGTGTGTTGAATACACTCATATTATCAATTCTAATATATGATCCTGGATTCTGAGGAAGAGAACAAACAGTAAAGCACCTGAGCATTTGCAATCAAAAGAGATAATGATGATATAATAAAATTTACCAACTTTGATTAAGCTTCCTCATCAAGCACAAGATGCATCAAACGAGACAAAACAGGAAAACTAAGGACACATCCCATGCTCTTTATGCGTACCTTAGGGATAACTACTTCTTTCATAGCTGAAGGGAAATGTGAGTGAGCATAGTTAATGCAGAGGGAAAAACATGGGTCATTTTCATCCTCTTTACAGGAATGCCTCCTTTCTAAGCAGTCCTCATCATAAAATGATGCATCTCCATTTCCCCCATGTCTGTCAACCATATGTATCTTGGTCCTTGTTTTCCTATAAAAGTGTGTTATGTTTTGTGCCAAATTTAAGCATTTATGGTACCATAAAAGTGTGTTATGTTTTGTGCCAAATTTCAAGGCTGGTAGTGACACAGGAGTGGAAGCATTTTGGGCTTAATTCAACATTTGTTGGAGCATGGACATCATGTCTTTCATCATCTTTTGAATCTTGATGCAACTCTTGAGTCTTGACAAGCAGGTAAATCCTAGTTATTTTGTGTTGTATATTTTGTTTACTTTTGTGGTCTTGATACCAATGGAAATTCAATAGTTTCAGTTATATTTCCAAAATCACAGATGGCAGTTTGTATGTTTCATGATATTTGATTTTCATTTATATATTTATGGCACTTGAGCTAACTCCAGTGTATTTATGAGAAGTCCAGATAACTAGGCTGCATGGTAGCCTTCAGACAAGAATGATCTAGCTAAAATTATTCATGACAATTATTCCCCTTATGATGGTACAACAAATCTAATGCAAAAGGTATACAGTATTTTTGCAATGTACTACATGACCCCAATCAATAGAAACATATTTCAATTTGTGATCAAATGGTGGTCATCACTTTTTAACCTATCCTTATAACTCATGTATCTTGTTTTCCTGGAAATTTTTGGCCACACCCAGCCTACAGCTATGGCATAAAGGTTCGATTTTTCATCCTACTAGTGGATAAGTATATAGTGGTCTAGTATATAATTTCCTTCTAAATGGGAAAGCTGATGTAATTCCAGGCACAATAATACAATGCATTTTACTGATAAAAAAAATTATAACATTAGCGTTTAATGAATGATTGTGGAGTAAACATTCCTATTTTAATAATCGATGTTTCCCATATATGATCCAAATCATTTGGCCCCTCGATATCTAAGAAACTTCAATAAGTGTCATGTCTATAGTAAATCCTGGTAGGGAGCATAGTCATTATGGTCATTTCTCCTATGCTAGCAATGACCATATTCCTCATTATGAATCATTTCTACACAATGATTTATGCCAGATTTTCACTGTGGAGAAATGAATCATAACCTAATAGATTCATATATTCCTCCTATTTCTTCCATGTTTTTAAATGGACATAGTCATTATGGTCCTTTTCCTATGCTAGCAACATTTAATATACTATTAAATTTTTCACTTGTGCCATCTGTGGTCATGACCTAGCAGATTCCTATATTCCTCCTCTTTCCTCCATGGTTTTTGACTCACAATTCTTCTTCACAGTTGCCTTTATTTTACTCAAGCAATAAAGACTATGATTTCTACTGTTTCTATTGGTCCATCACTACTTTAAACAGCAATAAGGGCAATTAGCAGGATATAGATGCACTATTTAAGACAGCAAATGTGTCACCTTTCCTGAAGTCAATGTACAACTGATGGATAATTTTAAAAGCTTCCTATCAAATAAAATTTTGCTCCTAACCATGATGCACTAAAAAAATTCACTGACATATATGTTAAGTGCTAGCTTCTTTACAAGCAAATATTTATCTCCTCTCAAATTTGTTATTTTACAAAGTGTTGTTGCTTCACTAAAACACTATTGCTACTCTCATAGCCAAACTTATAATAACCAAAGGAAAGTGACAACGTAGAAATAGAAATGCTCCTTCTAAAATGTGAAAGGGATGCTACTGGAATAACTTATAAGGTCGCAGACAATAGTGCTCACAGCTTAAGAGATTGGAATTATTTTGTGTGATATAGATAGATAGATAGATAGATATGAAAGAAAACGAGGAAAGCATTGGCTTTATTTAAGGTATGTAGGTACAGAATCTGTGCAGAAAAGAAGTAGGGTTGAACTCCACTCCATTCAAGAGGGGAAAAGACTCCCAACAAGGTGAAATGGAAACTTGATTCCTTGGATTTCATTATTGTGAATAACTTCTCAAACTGCATTGTCTGAAGAAAAAAAATGAGACTAATTAATTCAACATTTTCATGGCACAATTTTCTACAGATTGATCGTACTCAAAATTACGCTTTGAAGCAGGACTAAGCTCTTTAAAATGAAAACATCCATGATCTTCGATAGAAGCCATAGAAACCAGCATTGTCTAAAGAAGAAACAGATCACCGGGGACACCAACTACTATTAGAAATTGAAGGCAATAGCCAATAGATATACAAAATGAGCATAGGAGGTCCACATGTGTTGAAAGGAGAAATAGAAATTATATACATAGAACGCTGACAATCAGAAGCATTAATAACAAGCAACAGTAGGGATGCAATAAGTAAACATGGGAAAATGAAAACTACCATAGGCCCTACATTTGCAGCCAACTAGATATGTCATTGGGGTTTTTGCTATTGAAAATTTCTATCCAAACAAATGCAACAAAGTTAAGGCCATAGGATCTGAGGATTAGATTACAACTGTTTCACGCTAAAGACAGCTTCATAAATTATAGGAATAAAAGGGTAACCAGATGCTTTAGCTCACCAAAGATTCCCCCTAGATGCTGACAAATCAGATTAGAAATTAAGGACAAATATTACAGTAAAATGGGGTGCATCATCCTCCTCACCATCCTTCTTTACTCCTCTAAAATCAACACCTCTTTTCTTGTCATGAAGCTACACATGATGATAAAAAAACATTGAGAACTCTTTGAAACAAACCACTAGAGAAAGTTATGATTTACATGCAGAATCACTAATCTAGTATAGTAAGGGATAACGAGACCTATAATACCTGCACAAAATTGGAAATAAATGCCAGAAGATACAAGAGATCTCGTACACCAATAGATTTAATCCCACGCACTCCTTCATAACCACTAGTTGCACTTCAATTTTGAGGACCTTCTCTACGAGATTTTGCTCTGTCACCAAATGAGGATAAGGCTGATATGTCTAGTATGACAACAACCGTGCCTGTGAATATCACCCTGAAATAGAAAATAGCATGAACTCAATAGCTGCAGACAGAAGAGAGGACTCAACATATTTAAAACATGGATGGAGTTAAAATGAAGTAAACAATTTCAAATAGTTCATAATTGTATGCATGTGTATTAACTATTAAGAGACCATATTTTTCCTTGGTGTGACCAATATCATCCACTCTCAAAACTAGTGCCCTTTAAGCTAATAAGTATGTGTTTTTAATATCAAGAAAATATAGAACATGTGACAGATATGTATAAAAAAAGAGCCAAAGAATGGATGAACAGCTTGGAACCTAGCATAATCCCAGTCCCTAGGATAAGCACTGCCTCCAAAGATAATAAGCTTAGGCCTGAAATCCAAGGCTTTCTCCTCCAGCTTGTCATAATCAATGAACCCAGTCTCCTAGCTTCACCCGTAGCAAGGATAGAGACACCCGCTTTTTCATAAGTCTAAGTACCGGTGGTTGTAGTTTCATACCAAAAACATAATAAGGTGTAGTGGAGGTGGTCCCAGTTGGATTTTATTCA